>JAGDQO010000881.1:0-167391 GCA_018342035.1 Solanum appendiculatum | reverse complement strand
TGATGGTTTCAATCCATTTCGAACCATGAGTAATTCCCATAGCACATGGCCTGTTATGTTAATGAATTATAATATATCTCCGTGGATTTGCATGAAGCCGGAGTATATGATATTATCTATGATCATTCCAGGCCCATCATCTCCAGGAAAGGATATTGATGTCTACCTTCAACCATTAATTGCAGAATTGAAGGAATTGTGGGTAACTGGGATGGAAACATATGATGCTGATTCTAACCAAACTTTTCAATTGCGTGCAGCCTTATTGTGGACCATTAGTGATTTTCCAGCCTTGGCAATGCTTTCTGGTTGGAGCACTAAAGGAAAAAAGGCATGCCCAACTTGTAATCATGGGACATGCTCTCAATATCTCAAGCATAGTCGTAAGATGTGTTACATGGGTCATCGAGCATTCTTGCCTCTTGATCATCCATTCCGAAGAGATAAGAAATCATTTGATGGTAAAGAAGATCACAGATCTGCTCCTACTTCCTTATCAGGCACAGAAGTGTTGGAAGAGTTGCGTGAATTCAATAATGTGTTTGGAAAGGGAAAAAAGAGAAGGCGTCGTGATAGTGAGGGTCCATGGAAAAAAAGATCCATCTTTTCTGAATTGCCATATTGGGAACATAACAAACTGAGGCACAATCTTGATGTGATGCACATAGAAAAAAATATTTGTGATAGTTTGCTCGGGACTTTGTTGGATTTAACTGGAAAATCAAAGGACCATGTAAATTCTCGCTATGACTTGCAAGAAATGGGGATACGAAAGGAGCTTCAACCATTAGAAGATAATAATGGAAAAGTTCATTTGGCTAAAGCTTGTTTCTCCATGAAACCAGAAGAGAATAAGTTGTTTTGCACTGTTCTTAAAAAGGCCAAATTACCAAAAGGTTGTGTTTCAAATATATCACGATGTGTGGAAGTGGATGAGTTGAAAGTATCAGGATACAAGAGTCATGATGCTCATTTCATAATGCATTACTTGCTCCAAGTTGCTGTTAGAAAAGTGTTGCCCAAAAATGTTTCAATGGCCTTGATTAGGTTGGGGAACTTCTTTAAAGCCATATGTAGCAAGGTGATAAGGCGAACAGATCTTGATACAATGCAGTCTGAGATCAATGAGATTATATGTGACCTTGAAAAGATTTTTCCTCCATCTTTTTTTGATATAATGGTACATTTGCCCATCCATTTAGTAAATGAAATTAAGCTTGGGGGTCCGACACATCTTCGTTGGATGTATTCCACTGAAAGAAACCTATGTGGCTTCAAGGGGCTTGTTCGTAATCGATATCATCTAGAAGCATCAATACTAGAGGGATATATGGCAGTAGAGGGCGTCAACTTTTATTCCAAATACCTACATGATAGGGCGAAAACAAAATTTAGTCGATACCAATCAAAGGATGATCAGCGAATTGAAATAGATGGAGATAATTTGTCACCTATATTCCCTAAGTTTGGCCATCCGATTGGAAGGGAGGAAAAAAGTGAAGGAAATAATTTTCACATGGATCTCCAGTTATGTTTTGATATACATCGATATGTATTGTTCAATACAGGAGATGAAATAATGGAGACCTTCATCATGTAAGATCTGTCACTTGTATTATAAACTTCAATCTTTTATTTATATGATAAGAACTTCTTAACTGTATGCATAAAATTTAATTTGAAACATGCATGCTTGCAGGGAACATAAGAGTGTAATTGACAATCACAGTAGATCAAATGCATGGGTTAGAGCGCAGAATCATAGTCAGGAATTCGGCAACTGGCTTAAAGAGAAAGTTAAAACTGTTGAAGTGCCTGAACATTTGCGACAACTCGCTAAAGGGCCTAATACTGCGGCAAAAAGATATACAGCATATTCCATCAATGGATATCGATTCCATACAATGAAGCGAGATAGTCAATGCAAGACTCAGAATTATGGAGTGACTTTATCAGCAACTACAGATAGTTTTGCTAGTGCTAGAGATCAAAATCCCATTGATGGAGAGGTTGTCTATTATGGAGTTATTCAAGATATCATTGAGATTGATTATTGGGGTTGCTTTAGTGTTGTATTGTTTAAATGTGATTGGTTTCGTAATGAAATAGATGAATATGGATTAACTCGGGTATACTTCAACAAGTCATGCAGTACTGAAGATCCCTTTGTACTAGCATCTCAAGTGCATCAAGTTTTCTATGTAGAGGATCCAATTGAGAAAGAGGTTTATTATGCAAGGACCAAAGTCAATGCTGATTTATATGATTTAGAAGAAGGGAATTGCCCTAATATTGGAGACACATTTTTTAGGGAACCTGACGATGCCATTGGAAAATCAAATAGAATACCTGATGTTGACCTCACATGGTCGAGAGAAGATGTACCTAGTGATGTCATTGATATGACAACTTATGATCAACATTCAGAAGATATGGAAACATCAGAAGAAGATGAGAACTTTGATGATACCGATTGGGATTGGATGGTGGCTGATGATTGACGAAGGGACTTTTCAACTTCTTTTAAATATATACAAATATGAAAATATTGGAAAATTTTTGTATTGCATTTCCTTATCTGTACCATTGGTTTGAAAGAATATTGATCTTGCCTTTTTTTATATTATTGTGTACTTCTGTCTTTTTGGGTGATCTCGGTGTTATTAGAGATCACTTTAGTGCTTCATATGCTGAAATGAGCTGAGTGATTTGTGCTTCAGAAAGCCTAGGTGAATCAGGTAGCAAGAAGCAGTGATTCTGATTTCTGATTCATCCTTTCTCCCTTTTTTCTAGTTCGTCTTATGATGTTAAAAAAGTTATTACGACTGTAATCTTCTTTTCTCTTATTCTGCTGTATCTTCTTGATTATGTTGGGATGTCTAACTCCTTATATTTTTATATTTGTTTTTACAGTGGGCAGTTCTTGGTAGTCATGACACGAGGGTCTTCAAGAATAAGGAATAAAGAAACAAGAGCAGTTGTTCCAGCTGGAACACTTACATCTTTTGTGAATCAAAAGAAGTTGTTGCTAGCTAGAAGAAGAGATGATCTAACGAGTTCTATAAGGTCAATTGAAAAGAGTCAGCGTTTAACAGATGCTATAGAAGAACAACATCTACTAGAACCACAAAATCCAGAGGCAGGATTCCATATACAAGCTGACTCAACTAACCATGAAGCGCAGCCAGTAGCAGAACAAGTTCAATTGAATTCTACTACTGTTGAACTAAATGAACAATGCGAAGAACAAGGCAAGAACATCTAGATTTTATTTAAAATATTGCTATCCTTTTTCACTTATAAAATCAAATTACATTACTAATTTTGACGTTATCTTTATTTATGTATTATTGTAGCCTCTTCCACTCAAAAAAGACAAAGAGGTCAAACAAAGATGTTAACTGTACATGGAAGGCATGATCGTAAATTGATTGTACTAAATAAAGATGGTCAGCCTGTTGGTCCTAGTAATGATGTCGTGATAGAGTTGAGCAGCTTCCTCGGTACACTTGCAAGGAATGCGACCATTTGTCCTCTTGATATAGAAAATTGGAAGCTACTTGACACAAAAAAAGATTTGTGGGATTATACCAAGGTTTAAAGTTTCCAATTCTCTTTTAAGTTGAATATATTTCACATTTATTGCACTAACTCATTGTCCCAACTTTTAGGAGAAATATGATATTCCGGAAATTGGAAATAGATGGACTTTAAAAACAATTCAAGAAGCTTGGAGAAGGCGTAAGTTTGATTTGAAAACACACCACTTTGATGCCTATGCTAATGATCAAATTCGAATGGAAAAAAGGCCTCATGATGTTCCAACATCTCAATTTAAGGAACTTCTTAATTATTGGAACTCAGAAAAATTTCAGGTGAGTCTTACTAGCTGGTAATACGCAATTAGAGTTATCTAAATCATCAATCTAGGGAAAAGATAAAAAAATCTCCTTTATTTTTGCATTTTTTAGGTTAACGGTGAAAACTTATGACTTTGATAAAAAAATCTCCTTTATCACTATGTCTGTGGGATATGCATATTAGCTGATCTTTCCTTTATCAAGAATCTTCTTTGTACAGCTAACCACAAGATAAACCTGTGTTTAGACTGAGCAACAACAGTCCACAAATATTCAGTTATCCTCCATCTTCTGTTTTGTCCTAGTAAATTATTATAACTCCTAGTAATGGAGTATTTGTAACTGGGAGTTAGATTATATCTGTCATGAGTGTACCAGCTTAACATATTCTCTTCTATTTGTAGAAAATGTCCAAAACCAATAGTGAGAATCGAAAAAAGTGGAAGAATCCGCATACCGTTGGCAAAAAAAGCTTTGCTTTAGTTCGCAATGATTTGGTATGAGCTCTCTTGTGTAGCATTGAATATAAACATGTCGACTTTTTAAAAGAAGATTTTTGATATCCACTTTTAATGTGTCTAGGAAAAAGAGAGGGGAACTAATGAGCCTCCATCACTTAAGGAATTTTTTGTGGTTACAAGAAAAAGAAAACCCAATCGATCATACAAGGATACAGATGAAGATACAACTAGTAAAATTGTGAGTCTCCTATCTAATTTTTATTTTGTTTGATTTAAATTGAATTTTTCGTATTGACTCTTTATATGTATACTTGAATTCTCTTACTTTTTAAAAATAAAATTACATTATAGGCTGAGATGGAGAACATTGAAATGCAACAAAATGAAGATGGTAATGAGACAATTGATGCATTTGCATCTGTCATGGGATCACAACATCCGGGACATTTGAGATTGTATGGAAGAGGGGTTACAAAAACTACTTTGAAAGGGAAAGTGGGACATTTTGAAGCCTCGTCAAATGAAACAAATGAGATCATGAAAAAGATGGAAGAGAGAATGCTAAGAATGGAAGAAAAAATTGAGGAACAGAAGGAACACTTTGATGAACAGAAGACCATGATGAGACAAGAAATTGTAGAAGATGTCATAACAAAACTTCAACGTTCAGGCCTACCAATTGATGCTAATGTTCTAGCAACATTACTTGATGCTTCGTCAACACGAGAAACAACTGTTCGGTCAATCCACCGTCCATCTATCAGCAACAACATTCTTGGTCAGAATCCTCCTTCTTCTTCTTCCTTTTATTCGACTACTGCTTTTGCAGTTTCTTGTTTGCTTCAGCTTCATCTTCTTTCGATCTGTTCATCTGCTTCTACTTTTTCTTTTCTAATACTACTACACTTGCAATCTTCTTCTATTGTTGCTGGTGCAACTGTGATCATCTTGTTATTTTATCGAACTTGAATGTATCGAGATTATATTTACTGTTGTTTGCGTAGTTTTGGAGAATTTAACTAATCTTGAAACATCAATTGACTAAGAAGGTTTGAAAAGGTGTACTTAAGTTCTGGGTTGATTTTAGGTGTAGTTGTTTTTTTGTAAAAATATACTGATCTGGGTTGTTGAATTTACTAAATATGTGCACTTTCAGCTTCTTATTAAAATTCTGTTGTCCTAATTAACTGCTGTCCCTGAGGAGTATGTCAGCAAATACAATGGAAACTATACTTTTATTGGGGGTAAGGCAGTTGGCTATCGCAATTTATTCGCCATACCCTGGACTTCTTTCATGGCCGAGGACAGTCTCTATTTTATTAATGACATACTCCATCTCAGGGCTGAACTTACTATCAGGCACTATTTTTCTCTTCTCCTACAATGTCAATTACTATCGTCATTTTGCTTATTAGCTGAACTGCCAAAGTCCCTATCTTTTTTCTTGGCTTTGATCAAGCAAAAGAAGTGTAAGGTTTTAGGTGTCAGTACAAACTGCCATAGGTATTGAAACATTTTGTAATGTTATCCTTTAGACAATGATAGTCGTATCCTTGTGCTCTTCAAAACATGAGAAAGTATGTAAATGAAATTCAGTGAGTGAGAAACAACCATGATACGAGCTATATGACTTCTTTTCCCTTTTCCTTTTTGAACTTTGTTTTTCCTTTTCCCTATCTTTAACTGTTGTCCCTTTTGAAATTGTAGGTGATCAAAATGAACAAAGCGGGAATGAAAGCAGTGAAGACCTTACTTAAAGAGAATTGGTTGATCTATATCTACAAACATTCTAGGACTATTTCTACTTTTGGCCTTAATTTTTGTGAACTTAAATGTATGCTAACTCTCGAACATTTTAGGACTATTTTTAAGTTTGGGCATAATTTTTGCAAACATCAATGTATGCTAACTCTTGAATATTTTTAAGTTTTGGCATAGTTGAAGTACATATTGATTTAATATTTTCTATCATTATATAATATAGTTTATTGCAAAAATACATAATATGTATAGTGGCTACAATAGCCTACAATTATAACCATTAAAAATAGCCTATTTGCAATAGCTTAATAACACTGTTGCAATAGTTTAGCAGAACCGTTGTAATAGCTTGACCAAGCTATTTTATAAATCTGTTGTGGTAGCTCATTTGCAACGGTTTCAAATCGTTGGAATAAATTTGTCGCAACGGTTCGTAACTGTTGCAATAACCCACAAAAAGTGTTTTCATAGAATAAAATATAACTGTTGCTATAGATAGGTGTGTGGCAACGGTGTAGAAAGTGTTGCATAAAACCGTTACTATAGACGTATTGCAACACGCTTATATGCAACACACCCTTTTCTGTTGCCATAAGGCTACTGCAACACTTTTTGGGTCTATGGCAATGAATGTTCTGGCGTTGCAACAGGCCTATTTTCTAGTAGTGATGTTGTTAGTAACAGTCATTCGCATGAACATAAGGCTCAATCTGTTAGAGCACTCCCATGATTTATGAAAAGACTTCTCATCCTCATTGCTCTTATCAGTAACAGCAGTAGGTTTGTCATTCAGTAGAGCCAAGTCAAGATCCACCACACTTAAGTGGAACTGGACTTGTTCATGCCATTCAAAGAAGTTTAATCCATTGAACACAGTAACAGATGAAGCATGCGAATGAAGAGGGACAAATGCAAAATAGATATACATGCTCACATATCAGAAAAAATAATGTGAATTTAGTAAAACGATAAAAGTATATTGTAATTCTCCTTTGGATAGATACTACAACACACTATCATAATTTAAATGTCATTTTTATCTTTAATAGGCAATTAAATATTTTTACTCAAATGTATGCGACATCTTTGGATATAAAAAATATAGTTGATTGACAATATTAATTTACCTCATAATGTTCACTATTCGTGGCATGATAGATTCACCTTTGAGTAAATTCTTAAGTTGTAATACCCCAGCTTTCCAAAGAATAAGAAATGCAGAATTTACCTGTAGGCAGTTGCCTACGGAGGCCACTTACAGGCCGTAGTCACGTTGACGGGCCGTAGGTGAGGAGCCGTCAATGCCTCTGTTAGTTTCAGTAATTCTCAGTTCTGAAGTGTGATCTACGGAGTGGCAGGATGGATCAGTTGGCGGTCCGTAGAAAGTAACCGTAGATATCCCCCAGACTTGGTTAAATTCTTTATTTTCAGGCTGTGCTCTACGGTTGAGGTATACGGTCTGTAGATGGACCTACCAACCGTAGATTGTAACCGTCGTTGCAGGGTCCCCAGATACCACCTCTCTGAATATTTTGACGGTTCAACAGGATAGTCTGTCAATGGATTACGGACCGTAGGTCCCGACCGTAGATGGGCCCCGATAGTTTTTAACTAAGGGTTTTTTGGTCTTTTCCCTGGTTAATTCCCTAATTAACTAAGTCGGTTTTACCCTTAATGAAGGTCCTATATATAGTTTTCTATACCTAAATTCACCTCTCAAATATTTCTCTCTCTAAAAGAAATCCTCTCTAGCTCAAAGAAGAAGAAGAAGCTAAGTCCTCCATTGAAGGTCACACAATCTCCTCCAATTTCTAGTGGGCTTTACTAAGGTATGATGGTATTGACCAATGGAGTTGCTTCCTCCATTGGGCCCACCCTTTTCTTCATGAATTTCAAGGTTCAATTCCCTTCAAGTAAGCTAGGGTTTTATCAATTGTTATGGGTTCTTCTAGTATGAGTTCAAATACTGATTTAATGCTTTGCATTGCACAATCTAGCGTGGGTAAAGTAATTTAGTGCACGATCTAGCGTGAATTCTATGTCTAATTGTGGTTATTGTATGAACCCCCATGATCCCAAGTAAATTCTCCCCAATTTGATAATCTATGCCTTGATTGTTGGGTTGAAATAAGAATTGATGAAATTGAGGGATCATCTATGAAATTGAGCATGAATTGGGGTTAAGTGCATGACTTTAGCATGTTCAAGTAAAAAGCATGAGTTTTTCCTCTTTTATGTGGATTACTTCAAGTACGACTAAATTGTCTTGATTATGACTTTTAAGAGCTAGCTTGCATTGAATTGCATGGATAAAAATAAAGGCAAAATGAACCCATTAGCTATGAAGAAAAAAGCATGATAGAATCATGAAGAAAGAGGTTATAGAATCAAGCATGTTTTATAAGAAATCTATGATATGTTGATGTTGAGTCTTGAAAGGGTTTTCTCATATAATGCTCAACCTAAGCTTGTGAAAGGTTTTCTCACATGTAAAGGATTCATAACTTGTTAAAAGGTTTGTTTAACAAAAATTGAATCAAGAGCTTAAAGAAGCTATTCTAGGGGTGTAAGATTGGACAAGTCCATGAAAGGAGAAACACCCAATGAAGTACGCTTGGACTAGTCCATGGTATGTGAAGTCATGTTTAGCTTGGATTGGCAACCCCAGTTGTGCCTTTCCATGGATAGCAATATTTACGATTGTATAGTGGGAATTATTCTTAGAACCGAGTGGAGAGGTGACAAGTTCCTAGACGTCCTATGCCTATGAGCCCCCATATGTGGAACCTCAACAGTTTTTAATTAAGGGCTTTTTGGTCTTTTCCCTGGTTAATTTCCTAATTAACTAGGTCGATTTTACCCTTAATAAAGGTCCTATATACAGTTTTCTATACCTAAATCACTTCATTCTAACTCATTCCCTAAATTCACCTCTCAAATATTTCTCTCTCTAAAAGAAATCCTCTCTAGCTCAAAGAAGAAGAAGAAGCTAAGTCCTCCATTGAAGGTCACACAATCTCCTCCAATTTCTAGTGGGCTTTACTAAGGTATGATGGTATTGACCAATGGAGTTGCTTCCTCCATTGGGCCCACCCTTTTCTTCATGAATTTCAAGGTTCAATTCCCTTCAAGTAAGCTAGGGTTTTATCAATTGTTATGGGTTCTTCTAGTATGAGTTCAAATACTGATTTAATGCTTTGCATTGCACGATCTAGCGTGGGTAAAGTAATTTAGTGCACGATCTAGCGTGAATTCTATGTCTAATTGTGGTTATTGTATGAACCCCCATGATCCCAAGTAAATTCTCCCCAATTTGATAATATATGCCTTGATTGTTGGATTGAGATATGAATTGATGAAATTGATGGATCATCTATGAAACTGAGCATGAATTGAGTATGAATTGGGGTTAATTGCATGAATTTAGCATGTTCAAGTAAAAAGCATGATTTTCCTCTTTTATGTGGGTTACTTCAAGTATGACTAAATTGCCTTGATTATGACTTTTAAGAGCTAATTTGCATTGAATTGCATGGTTTAAAATAAAGGCAACATGAACCCATTAGCTATGAAGAAAAAGCATGATAGAATCGAGAAGAAAGAGGTCTATAGAATCAAGCATGTTTTATATGAAATCTATGATATGTTGATGTTGAGTCTTGAAAGGGTTTTCTCATATAATGCTCAACCTAAGCTTGTGAAAGGTTTTCTCACATGTAAAGGATTCATAACTTGTTAAAAGGTTTGCTTAACTAAAATTGAATCAAGAGCTTAAAAAAACTATTCTAGGGGTGTAAGCTTGGACAAGTCCATGAAAGAAGAAACCCTCAATGAAGTAAACTTGGACTAGTCCATGGTATATGAAGTCATGTTTAGCTTGGATTGACAGCCCAGTTGTGCCTTTTCATGGATATCAATATTTATGATTGTATAGTGGGAATTATTCATAGAACCGAGTGGACGGGTAACAAGTCCCCATATATACGATGCCTATGCGCCCCCATAGGTGGTCTTTAACAGGCCCATATTATATCAGCTTAGCTAGTGGATATACGTAGGCTATGGTTCAGGATTCTACCTTGGCAAGTAGAATGGCCCTTTTTTGGTGTAGGGCAGACACCGAATTCCATGTTGAGTTATTCCATGGTCTACAGATCGGTTTAAGGCTTTTCCCACAACTCAGCTTGCACAATGGTGCATGGGTTACTAAAAGTAAAGAAAAGAAAAGAAAAGCAATAGAAAGATGATTTAGCTTGCTTTGGCCATGGTTTATGCTTTATTCTATTTGCTTATATGCCTTATCATGTTTAGCTTGGCCAATTGCATGTCATATTTATATCTCAGTTTCTAGCATGTTTTATGAGTTTATATGCATTGCTATCATACTTAGTACTTTATTGTGCTCACGCATACTCTTGCCTGCATCAACTTCTTTGGTGTAGGACGTGGTAGTTCTCCTATTCGTGGCTAGAGCATTGACTTAGAGTTGAGAAGAAGACTTGGTGAGTCCTCATCCATCCGAGGACATAGCCTTGTTGGATTTTACTTTGATGTCTTTCCTTATGTTGGATATTGTATTGGGCTGCGTCCCCATCACTTTTATTCGTATTCTATGATATTAGAAGGCTTTGAGACATGAGTTGTAGACTTCCACTATTTTGAGTAAAACTTTGATATAAAAGGCTCTTTTAAACTCTTACTTCTCTATTATCTTGTATGTAATGTATGTTAAGGGCTTGTTTGAGGCCTCTCGGGGTCTTGTACGCCGTGTTACATCTAGGAGCTACCCTGGGTCGTGATAAGTGAGCCCTCTTTTTCTTTTCATTATGCTTTGTTCTATTTAAGAAGCAAAGACATTGAGACTTGTATTTATCTTTAAAATTCTGTATTTACTTTAAAGGCTTGTACACGTGACACTTAGATTTAGGGGAGTTTTTTAGAATGAATAAGTTTTTCTCCATTGTCTTGTTCTTACTTTATATTTTCCGTTCTTCTTTCATTTTCGTTGGGTTCAGGCTGACTTGTCTTGTTGGGAAAGGACAAGTGTTATCATGTCTATTTTTGGATCATGACAACAAACATACTGTCACGACCCCCTAGACCTGACATGGTGTACAAGACCCCAAAAGGCCTCATACAAGCCACTTAGTATACATACATACAAGATCATAGAGATTTAAGAGTTCAAAAGACAATGTCATAACAAAGCTTTTAAGAAAATAGCGGAAGTCTACATCACATGTCTCAAAGCCAATCTAACATAAGAATGAGGAATAACATTTGGGACGTAACCCAATACAATGTCAAAATGAAAGAACATAAAAGTAAGAACAACAAGGCTATGTCTTCGAATGTATGAGGACTCACCAAGTCTTTCAAAAACCTTCTACTAAGATCTAGCCACGAATAGATGGAGAATCGCCAAGCCTTATATTATGATACAATGTAGGCAAAAAGTATGCGTTAGTACGGGGAATGTACTAAGTATGATAGCAATGCACCAAATCATATAAACATGCTAAAATGGGACATTTTCATAAACATGCAAAGACCAAGCTTAAACCTGAAGAAAAGTTTAGCAACACCAATCATAAACCAAGGTCAAAGAAAGCTAAATATCTTTACATCACTTGAGAAAACATCTTAAAGACATATTAATTCCTTGTTTGTGCGAAGTGAGCCTTAACCAACATAGACCATGCAAGCTATAACATGGAATCAAGTGTTTACCCTACACTGAAAGAGGGTTTCCCTACTTGCCAAGGTAAGACCATAACTTTTTAGCTTACGTGGATCCACAAGCTAGTGTCTATCATAGACCAACATCCTATGGTGGCACATAGTTTATGGGAAATGGGTAATCGCCACTTGTCCACTCGGTGCTAAACATAATTCTCACGGATTAGACATAGTTCAATTATCATAAGTAGACATGGGTGATCGTCTCTTGTCTATGTTATGGAACATGGGTGATTGCCTCTTGTCCCTTCATTAGAATAGCTCCTTAAGAACATGGGTAATCGCCTCTTGTTCGTTTCAAATTCGTAGTATGAATATTATGTGAGAAACCTTTTCACAACTCAACCATAACATCAACATATCGTAAACTTTTATGCTTCAATCTCAAAGCACCCTTAATTCATCATTAGCTTCATAAGAGACATACATAATTTCACAAACTTCATCTTTACTTAGTTCATCATGCTCATAACTTACCATTCATAGAGCTTACATGGGTTCATGAGAATTCATCTTAAATCATGCAATTCAATGACAACTCATGCTTAGAAGTCCATAAATGAGGCAAATTAATCATGATTGAAGGAACCCACATAATAGAGGAAAATCATAGTTTTTGATTGAACATGCTTACTTTCATAAAACCATCTTTAGGTCATTCATAATATCATCATGAAAAGTCTTAGCTTAGAAATCATAATTCATGCACGGATTCATAGAGATTTCATATAATTCATTACCTTATAATTCAACCCACCAACAAAAGCATAATTTTGAAATTGGGGGAATTGGCATAGGTTCATGGGGATTCATCTCAATTCATGTAATTAAACTCAATTTATACTTCAAAGTTCAAAAATCAATCAATTGAAGCAACATTACAAAGATCCCATAACATGGAACAAAACCCCTAATTCAATTTAGAACTTCTAACTTGAAAATTGGAGATTTTAGGGATTCCATAGAGGAAAGGGCTCCATGGATGAACACTATCTTACCTTGGGTTCAAAAGCCCTTGAGAAATTGGGTGAATTCAAAGCCTGATCTTGAACCCTAGCTTAAAAGCTTCTTATTCTCCTTCTAACTTCTAGAGAGAGAGATTTGAGAGAGAGGTTGAAAGGATTTGGGGAAACTTGTGAAATGAATGGAAAAAGGTAGTTTTTAGGGTTAAAGGGGCGTATATAGTGTTAGGAGTTGAAGGGTACCAACATTAATGAGTAAATAGGCCATTAGGTGAAAAGACAAAACGACCCCTTTAAAATATAACTTCCAGACCCCATCGACGGTCTGACCTACAGTCTGTAGGTCCATTGACAGATCGTCCTGGTCAACCGTCGTTAGGCTCAGAGACTGTCAATTTGGACCCTGCAACGACGGGTCCTATCTACGACTTGTTCACTAGACCACTGGCCGTCCTGGCAGGCCGTCATTGTGGTTCTAAAACTTTCCATTTTTGAAAACTTGGTCTAGCCACTTACGGTTCCCACCTACGGGCCATAAGTTAACCTACGAACCATAGCTGGCCTCCGTCGTTACTGGCACTACCCAGAAATCAAGAATTTTCCACCCTTTCGAATCCGGGGTATTACATTATCTCCCCCTTGGGAACATTCGTCCTCGAATGAGAATTAATATATCACAAGGAGGGTAAGAAACAAGAGCTAACAACACAACCTAGAATACAATCACATAAATACACTTATCCGAGGAGGAAAACATCAACTCCAAGCTAAAGCATGTTCAACACACCATTTTATGAAGACTTTATGCAACTCATACTCAATGCACACAATCATAGATAAATCAATCAAGGTAGCTCATTTTCTCAAAAATTAGACTCTTCATGAACATGCATAATCAAGAAATCATGGAAATAACTAAGACACATGAAAACAAAGAATGAATCATGAGGAACTAGGTACCTCAAGCTAGAGTAGGATTGGAGGGCAAGAGATTAGAATATCGGGACATCATATCGGCCTCGGCCTCCCAAGTAGCACTCTCAACTAATTGATTCCTCCAAAGAACCTTTACGGAAGCAAATTCTTTATTTCTTAACTTTCGGACTTACCGGTCTAAAATCTCAACCGGAACTTCTTCATAGGAAAGACTATCCTTTATGCCAAGATTCTCCAATGGCACTACAGACGTCGGATCACCAACATATTTTTTCAATAATGAGACATGGAAAACCGGATGCACCGATGCCAAATCATTAGGCAATTCAAGTTCATAAGCAACCATACCAACACGTCTCAAAATTTGATATGTTCCTACATAACGGGTACTAAGCTTCTTTTTTTTCAAAACCTCATTACACCCTTCATGGGTGAATTTTTCTAGTAAACCCAATCGTTAACCTCAAATTCTAAATCTCTCCTCCTAACATCGGCATAGGACTTTTGTCGACTTTGAGCCATTTTCAACCTTTCTCTAATAAGTCTAACTTTCTCCATAGCCTCATGTACCAATTCGGGACCTATCAACGAAACTTCACAAACTTCAAACCAACTTATAGGAGATCTACACCTCCTTTCATTAAGAGCATCAAACGGAGCCATGCCAATACTAGAATGGTAGCTATTATTATAAGCAAACTTAATCAAAGGCAAATGATCATCCCAATTACACTTGAAATCAATTACACAAGCTCTCAACATATCTTCCAAAGTTTGGATAATACGTCCCGCTTGCCCATCGGTTTAAGGATGAAAAGTCGTACTAAGCTTAACATGAGTACCAAGGCCCTTTTGGAAAGTTATCAAAAATGGAGAAGTAAATTGTGCACCACGATCTGAGATAATGGATAAAATCACTCCATGCAACCTAACCATTTCCCTAAAGTACAACTTAGCATAATCCTCCGCCGAATAAGAAACCTTGACGGGAATGAAATGGGCTGATTTACCCAAATTGAATCAAATTGCTGCCGGGTACGTGGAAAACCAACAATAAAGTCCATATTCAAATCTTCTCACTTCCAAGTAGGAATACTAATATCTTGGGACAAACCTCCTGCTTTTGATGCTCAACCTTCACTTGTTGACAATTAGGGCACTTAGCCACAAATTCCGCAATATCCTTCTTCATCCCATTCAACCAATAGATCTCCCGCAAATCACGGTACATCTTGGTAGCTCCCGGGTGAATGGAATATCGAGAACTATGGGCTTCCGATAAAATTTGTCCTCTTAAGTCATCTACATCGGGAACACACAAACGACCTTGATATCGAAGCACACCATCTCCCCCTTGGGAGAAAACCTCAACGGACTTTTTGAGCACTGCTTCTTTTAGTTCAACCAAATTTGGATCAAGATCTTGTTTAGCCTTCACATCATGTACAAAGTATGATTCGGAACCATTGTGAACCATAACACCACCGTTAGTGGAATCAACCAATCGAACACCTAATCGAGCCAATCTACCATCCTCAACATGAGCAACACTACCCATAGACAACCGCCTAAGAGCATCCGCCACCATATTCGCCTTGCTAGGGTGATAGAGGACACTATTCTCATAGTCCGTTACCAACTCAAGCCACCTCCTTTGGCGAAGATATAGATTTTTTTGCTTGAATACATATTTCAAACTCTTATGATCTGTAAAAATGTCAACATGCACACAATACAAATAATGCCTCCAAATCTTTAAAGCAAACACAACCGCCGCTAATTCTAAGTCATGAGTAGGATAGTTCTTTTCATGAATCTTGAGTTGCCTTGAAGTATAAAAAATAACTTTCCCATTTTGTATAAGAACACATCCTAGCCCAATTCTTGAGGCATCACAATAAACCACAAAACCATCGGACCCTTCCGGTAGAGTCAATATCGGAGCCGAAGTGAGTCTATCTTTCAACTCTTGAAAACTCTTCTCACATGCTTCGGACCAAGTGAACTTAACCTTCTTTTGAGTCAAAGCCGTCAATGGGGAAGCAATCGAAGAAAATCCTTCAACAAATCTCCTATAATAACCGGCTAAACCTAAGAATCTACGAATATCAGAAGGTGATAGAGGTCTAGGCCAATTTCTAACCGCATTCATCTTCTTAGGATCTACCTCAATACCCTTACCAAAGACAATGTGTCCAAGAAAAGCCACAGACCTCAACCAAAACTCACATTTAGTAAACTTCGCAAAGAATTGATGGTCCTTGAGAAGTTGCAATACAATCCTTAAGTGATCGGCATGCTCACCTTCACTCCTTGAGTAGATCAAAATATCATCTATGAACACAATCACAAACATGTCAAGATATTGCATAAACACCCTATTCATCAAATCCATAAACGCCGCCAGAGCATTTGTCAACCCAAACGACATCGCTAGGAATTCATAATGGTCATATCTAGTCTGGAAAGCCATTTTCGGAATATCATCTTCTTTCACCCTCAATTGGCTATAACCCGAACGAAGGTCGATCTTAGAGTAGTAACTAGCCCCTTGAAGCTGATCAAACAAGTCATCTATTCTTGGAAGAGAATACTTATTCTTAATAGTAACCTTGTTCAATTCGCAGTAGTCAATGCACATACGTAGTGAACCATCTTTCTTCCTTACAAATAAGACCGGAGCACCCCATGGAGAAATACTTGGTCGGATGAAACCCTTATCCAACAAGTCTTTCAATTGGTTTTTTAGTTCCTTAAGTTCCACCGGAGCCATCCTATATGGAGGAATAGAGATAGGTTGCGTATCCGGGAGAAGGTCAACACCGAAGTCTATTTCCCTTTAGGGAGGAATACCGGGTAGATAATTGAGAAACACTTCCGGGAAATCGTTAACAATGGGAACCGACTCAAAAGTAGGGGTTTCGGAATCCACATCCCTCACCCTAACAAGATGGTATATGCAACCCTTAGAAATCATCTTTCTTGCTTTAATGCATGACACAAATTAACCCTTAGGCATACAATTTCCCCCATTCCACTCTAGGATAGGCTCATTTGGGAATTGAAACTTGACCATTTGGGTCCTACAATCAATAGAAGCATAACAAATATGCAACCAATCCATCCTAAGAATAACATCAAAATCTAACATATCAAGCTCTACAAGATCAACATGAGTGACTCTATGGGATAAGGAGACGGGGCAATTTCTATAGATTCTCCTAGCCACAATTGATTCACCAATCGGAGTAGAGACATGAAAAGTATCTAACAACAAATCTGGAACAACATCAAACCTCATAGCCACAAATGGCGTCACAAAATACAAAGTAGCACAGGGATTAAGCAAGGCATAAACATGAAAGTAAAAGACTTTCAACATACCGGTAACCACATCGGGAGAACCCTCTTGTTCATGGCGAGCTTGAAGGTGCATAGAATCGGTTTTGCTTTTGATTTCCACTAGAACCCGATGAATTTTGAGGTTGAGTTCATCGACGGTTATCCCTTTCATTTTTATCCACTAAGGGACAATCCCTTATCTTGCGATCCATCTTGCCACAACCAAAGCATGCATTAGAACCGGCTAAACATTTACCCTCATGCTTTTTCCCACACTTAGCACAAGTAGTCGATGAATAACCACAACCATTCCCACCTTGAGACTTAGGGTTGGACACCCTATCCTTGGACTTAGGAGGAGCATTGGAGGAACCTTGACCAGAAGACCTTTGTCTAAATCTAGAACGACCATGTCCATCGGACCTTGAGTGTGAAAAGTTACCATCACCGGTCCGAGCCCTCTTAGCCTCTCTAGACCTTTCCTTGAGTTTCTCCTCTTCTATTTGTTGGGAATACACCATAAGACGAGAAATATCCATGTCATTGACAAGCATGGCGGTACAGCACTCTTTAACCACCATTTCGGACACTCCCAAATCAAACTTACTCATTCTTTCCCTAGGATCGGTAACCATAGAAGGAGCATATCGAGACAATTGTGTGAATTTCAAAGCATGCTCCTTCACACTCATGTTTCCGTGACGAAGATTGATGAACTCAAGCATCCTTGCCTCCCTCATCTAAAGGGAAAAGAATCTATCAAGAAAAGCAACCTTGAATTTCTCCCAATCAAGAGGATAATTTCAAAATTGGGGGAATTTGCATAGGTTCATGGGGATTCATCTCAATTAATGTAATTCAACTCAATTTATACTTCAAATTTCATAAATCAATCAATTGAAGCAACATTACAAAGAACCCATAACATGGAAGAAAACCCCTAATTCAATTGATATCTTCTAACTTGAAAATTGGAGATTTTAGGAATTCCATGGAGGAAACGGCTCCATGGATGAACACTATCATACCTTGGGTTCAAAAGCCCTTGAGCAATTGGGTGAATTCAAAGCTTGATCTTGAACCCTAGCTTAATCCCTTCTTCTTCTCCTTCTACCTTCTAGACAGAGAAAGATTTGAGAGAGAGGTTGAGAGGATTTGGGGAAACTTGTAAAATGATTGGGAAAATGTAGTTTTTAGGATTAAAGGGGCTTATATAGTGTTAGGAGTTGAAGGGAATAGACATTAATGAGTAAATAGGCCATTAGGTTAAAAGACCAAACGACCCCTTTAAAATATAACTGCCAGACCCCATCGACGACCTGACCTACGGTCCATTGATGGACCATCCTGCTCAACCATCGTTGGGTACAGAGACTGTCAATTTGGACCCTGCAACGACGGGTCCTATCTACAACTCGTTCATTAGACGACGGGCCTTCTTGGAAGGCCGTCATTGTGGTTCTGAAACTTGGCATTTTTTAAAACTTGGTCTTGACACTTATGGTTCCCACCTATGGGCCGTAAGTCAACCTACGAACCGTAGGTGGCCTCCGTCGTTACTGGCACTAACCCAGAAATCAAGAATTTTCCACCCTTTCGAATCCGGGGTATTACACATACAATATAATCATATGATTATGATAATTGAACTCAAACACAATATTTTAGGAGGATAGTAATAAATATAATTATTATTACAAAATGAGAGGATGGAATAATAATTAACACTTTTATTTTTGTAGAATAGTAAGTAAATAAAATTGTAGGAAATATTATAATAATAAATAATAAAATTGGCCAAAAAGAAGTGTTACAACACTTTCTTCAACCTATATAAATATTGATAAACATTTCTCCTTTCCTTAGTCTCACAACTTGATTTACCTTAATTTTTTTGTATTCTTTTAAAAAAAATTTAATGATTAATATTGTAAGAATAATGTTGCATTATTATTTTTTGGGAAAAAGGTCTGAAATATATTCAAACTTTGACTGAAATTGTTGTAACAATCCCAAACTTTGGGCAGGACCTATTATCCCCCCCCCCCCGGTGCACTATTTAATAGTGTATTTTAAAGATATATAAGTGTCCAACTGGACAAGTTACTATTTATAATGATGCAATATTTATGATGTCCACGTGGGCACTTATATATCTTTAAAATACATTATTAAATAGTGCAGGGGGGTAATAGGCCCTACCCAAAGTATGGGAGTGTTGCAGCAATTTCGGTCAAAGTTCAGATATTTTTTTAACCCTTTTCCCTTATTTTTTTTGTAGTTCTCTTTATGATTTTTCTTTGTTGTGTATTTTACAAGATAAAGCTATGAGAAGATAAATTATTCCTAAAAAGGGGAGAAAATAATTGATACCAAAAACTTTAATAACTGGGAAGGACAACATACTTTTGCTTTATCAAAATTCATACATATTGAAGATGAAAAAGAAGATGATGATATCAACTTACCAAACATGTAAAATTACATCAACATATAACTCCATTATTTCACCTACTTATAATTTGCAAAAAACCACAACTATATATCAAAAGTAATAATAAAATATCTGAATTAAAAAAAAAGCATTCAAAAAAATTAATAACCTAGCATCAAAAGAAATGACAGAATACAATTGATAGAAGAAGTGCCATAAAATATGCTACTTATAACATGGAAGATGGAAAATAGTTAAAGAGTGCACTTTGGTGCTATTTATATATTTTTACTATAAGTTCGCAATATTGTATTGATTAATAAATAATAAAGGTCTTCAATAGGTAGCAATAATTATAGGTAACCAAAGATTAAAAAATTGAAACTTTAAAGTACCCGTTTATGGGTAATTTAAGAGGAACAAATAGGTTGAATTGGATGGATGTAGTAGTAGCGTAAGAAAATATTAATTAAATGAGCGACTTTTGAGTTGCTTTTTTTTTTCATAATTAAGAGAGTTAAAAGAAAATTAGCTTTCTAACATAGTTTATGAAGGTGTGAGTTATGGAGATGATTTTAAAAATAATTTAATAATAATTTTTAAAAATGAAATTAGAAGTAAAAAAAAATAAGAAAAAATATAAATATGATTCCTGATCAAAGAGGCATGCCAAATCACCTCTTCTATATTCAACTTTATTTTATATATTGACTAGGTAAATTACCTGTGCTTCGCATGAAATTGAAGTATTTTACTAAGCTTACATATGATTATTCGGTAATATCAATATTTTCGATACATACACTACATTATCAAGAACATTTAATCTTAAGGAAAAGTGTTCCTCCGAAATCTTAAAGTGCTATATTTTTAAATTGTCATTTTTGTTTTACAAAAATTATGAGTGTAACACCTTGGATTCGTAAAGAGAAGAATTCCAGGTTTTTGGAACTATCTGGTGCCAGTACCAACGGAGCCACCTACGGCTCGTGGACTGACCTACGGACCGTAGGTCAGGCCCGTAGGTCCCTTAAAATATTAAGTTTTAGTAGTTGAAATACGGCTTGCCAGGACGGACCGTCGAGCTGTGTACGAGTCGTAGGTAGGATTCGTTGGTGAGACCCATACTTAGTTGAATTTTCAGGGTTAAGGAGCTGACCTACGGTGGCCATGTACGGGCCGTAGGCCGACCCACGAACTGTCTATTGGGTCCGTCGTTGTAGGGTTGAAGGATTGGCAATCTCTGAATCTACCTACAGAAGTACAAGACGGGTCGTAGGTCTACCTACGGACCTTAGGTCCAACCGTAGGTAGTGGTCCGGCAGTTATTTAAAAAAGGCTTTTTGGTCTTTCCCTAGGTGTTTAAATCCTAATCTAAGTCGGTTTGGGCTTTAACCCATACCCTAAATAAACCTTTTTAAGCCTAATTTTACCCATTCTCAACCATTCCCAAAACTCTCCTCTCTCTAGAAGTTAGAAGAAGAAGAAGAAAAGGGCAAGCTATGGTTCAAGAAATCAAGCTTTTCTTCATCAATTGCTTAAGGAGTTGAGACCCTAAGGTATGATAGTGTTCATCCATGGAGCCCTTTCCTCCCTGGAATCCCCAAAATCTCCAATTTTGAAAGTATCAAATCCCCAATTTGATTTAAGGGTTTTCTTCTCTGATGTGAGTTCCTTCAATTGTGTTCAAATTACTTTCAATTATGGTTTTCTAAGTATAAATTGAGTTGAATTACATGTTTTAAGATGAATCCCCATGAACCCACATGAATTCCCCTTATTTTGATATTTATGCATTGATGATGGGTTGATTTATGATGAAGATGAAATTTATGAAGTTTATGTGAACTCATGCATATTTTAATGATCTCAAAAGCTATGATTCATGATGAAATTGATGAATGATGAAAAATGGGTTTATATTAAGTATGCAAGTTCAAATATGGAAATTATGATGATTTATGAATTTGCTTTAAGATTGAAGCTTAATTGAAGATACTGTTGAGTTGTGAAAAGTTTTCTCACCTATTACTCAATCTATGAATGTGAAAGGATTTTTCTCACATGTAAGGATTCATAACTTGCTGAAAGGTTTTCTCAACTAAAGATGAATCAAAAGGTTTAAGGAGCTATTCTATGAACTTTAGCTTGGATTGGTAACTCTAGTTGTACCCTTCCATGGATAATAAGATGAATAACAACTTTAACTATTCCGTGGGATTATGCTTAGCACCGAGAGGATATAGAGATGGAAGCTCTCCCGTTAGTAGAGGCCGGGTTTCTAGTAGAAATCTCCTTATCCCTTACCTATGTGCCCCCATAGGATGATGGTCTATGATAGACACTAGCTAGTGGATCCACGTAAGCTACATGTTAAGTAAAGGGTCCTACCTTGGCAAGTAGGATGGCCCTATCTGTGTGGTGTTAGACACCGGATTCCATGTTGATAGCTCACATGGTCTTACATGTCCGTTAAGGCTACTTCCCACAACAAATGAATTAAAGTGTTTTTATGATGTTTCTCAAGGTAATATAAAGTTGTTTAGCTTGCTTTGACCATGGTTTATGTTTTATGTTTCCTAACATTTATCATGTTTTAGCTTGGTCATTGCATATCATGAAATGTCCCGTTTTAGCATGTTTTAAATGTTTTTGTGCATTGCTATCATACTTGGTACTTGATTGTACTAACGCAAGCTCTTGCCTACATTGACTTGTTAATGTAGGGCTTGGCGATTCTCCATCTATTCGTGGCTAGAGCTTAGTAGAAGGATTATTGAAGACTTGGTGAGTCCTCATCCATTCGAGGACATAGCCTAGTGCTCTAACTTTTATGTTCTTTCATTTTGGCATTGTATTGGGTTACATCCCAAACTTTACTTCTCATTCTTATGATAGATTGGCTTTGAGACATGAGATGTAGACTTCCGCTATTTTCTTAAAAGGTTTGATATGACATTGTCTTTTGAACTCTTGAATCTCTATGATCTTGTATGTATGTACGCTAAGTGGCTTGTATGAGGCCTTTCGGGGTCTTGTACGCCATGTCACGTCTAGGGGTACCTTGGGTCATGACAAACTTGGTATTCAGAGCACAAGGTTTTAGAAAGATCCTAGGATATCTCATAACCCACATCGAGTAGAGTCTTGTTCATCAGTGTGAAGCGCGCCACATTTATGAATGAGAGGCTATAAGATGTTTAGGAAACTCCACTTCCTTCGCTACTCCTAAGTCGTACGGTAGAGTGCAACTCTATATGTCTCTCTCTCTCCTAATCCCTATCCTATGCGTTTCAGGATATGACTATCCAAAGAGCTAATTGTAGAAGGAATGCGGGAGAGAATGTGGAACAGCAAGCTCCTCCTCAAGCTCCTCAAGTTCCGGCCGACCCTTTGCCGAACAAGTGACTAATGCGGATTTTAGGGCTGCTTTTCAAGTGTTGGCTCAAGCCATGACGGCTCAAGTCAATAGAGAGGTTGTGGCTCCCGTGATCCCAAATGTGGGTACGGCGGCATCACGGGTGAGGGATTTCACTAGAATGAACCCTAAAAAATTTCATGGTTCTAAATTTGAGGAAGATCCTCAAGAATTCATCAATGAGGTGTACAATGTGCTAATGATCATGGGTGTGACGCCAGAGGAAAAGGTGGAGTTGGCCGCTTATCAACTTAAGGGTGTCGCCCAAGTGTGGTTTGAGCAATGGAAGAGTGAGAGGGCGGATGATGCGGGTCCTCTTGATTGGGAGAAATTCAAGGTTACTTTCCTTGATTGGTTCTTTCCCCTTGAGATGAGGGAGGCAAGGGTGCTTGAGTTCATCAATCTTCGTCAAGGAAAGATGAGTGTGAAAGAGTATGCTTTGAAGTTCTCACAATTGTCTCGATATGCTCCTTCTATGGTTGTCGATCCTAGGGCAAGAATCAGTAAGTTTGTATCGGGAGTGTCCGAAATGGTGGTCAAGGAATGTTGTACCACTATGCTTATCCATGATATGGGTATTTGTCGTCTTATGGTTCATGCTCAATAAATAGAAGAGGAGAAACTTAAGGAATGGTCTAGGGAGACAAAGAAGGCTAAGACCGGTGATGGTAATTTTTCACATTTGAGGTTCGATGGACATGGTCGCCCTAGGTTTCAACAAAGTTTTTCCGGTAAAGGTTACTCCAATGCTCCTCCTAAGTTCAACAAAGATAGGGTGCCTAACCCTAAGCCTCAAGGAGTAAATGGAGGTGGATTCTCATCGGCTACTTGTGCTAAGTGTGGGAAGAAACATGAGGGCAAGTGCTTAGCCGGTACTGATGGTTTCTTCGGTTGTGGTAAAAGTGATCATAAAATAAGGGATTTTCCATCTCTCACGGCTAAGGGAAGAGAAGGTCAGCAAGCCCCACCTAGTGGTTCGGGTTCAAATGCTCCCAAGCAAAATTGATTCTATGCACTTCAAGCTCGCCATGAGCAAGAGGGTTCTCCCGATGTGGTAACCAGTATGTTGAAAGTCTTTCACTTTGATGTTTATGCCTTGCTTGATCCCGGTGCTACTTTGTCATTTGTGACGCCATATATGGCTATGAGGTTTGATGTTGTTCCTGATGTGTTGTTAGATCATTTTCATGTCTCTACTCCGATTGGTGAATCCATTGTGGCTAGGAGAATCTATAGAAACTGTCCCGTCTCCTTATCCCATAGAGTCACTCATGTTGATCTTGCAGAGCTTAATATAATAGATTTTGATGTTACTCTTGGGATGGATTGGTTGCATTCTTGTTATGCTTCTATTGATTGTAAGACCCGAATGGTAAAGTTTCAATACCCAAATGAGCCTATCCTAGAGTGGAAGGGGGGAAATTCCATGCCTAAAGGTCAATTTGTGTCATGTCTTAAAGCTAGAAAGATGATTTCTAAGGGGTGCATATACCATCTTGTTAGGGTGAGGGATGTGGATTTTGAAACCCCTATTCTTGAGTCGGTCCCCATTGTTAATGAGTTTTTGGAAGTGTTTCTCGATAATTTACCCGCTATTCCTCCCGAAAGGGAAATACACTTCGGTATTGACCTTCTCCCGAATACGCAACCTATCTCTAATCCTCCATATAGAATGGCTCCTGCTGAACTTAAGGAACTAAAAGAGCAATTGAGAAACTTGTTGGATAAGGGTTTCATCCGACCAAGTGTTTCTCCATGGGGTGCTTCGGTCTTGTTTGTAAGGAAGAAGGATGGTTCACTTCGTATGTGCATTGACTACCGCCAATTGAACAAGGTTACCATTAAGAATAAGTATCCTCTTTCAAGAATACATGACTTGTTTGATCAACTTCAAGGGGCTAGTTACTTCTCTGAGATCGACCTTCATTTGAGTTATCACCAATTGACGGTGAAAGAAGACGATATTCTGAAAATGGCTTTCCGGACTAGATATGGCCATGATGAATTCCTAGTGATGTCATTTGGATTGACAAATGCTCCGGCCGCATTTATGGATTTGATGAATAAGGTGTTTAGACAATACCTTGACATGTTCGTGATTGTGTTCATAGATGATATTTTGATTTACTCAAGGAGCGAGGATGAGCATGCCGATCATTTGAGGATTGTATTGCAAGTCCTCAAGGACCAACAACTTTTTGCGAAGTTTAGTAAATGTGAGTTTTGGCTAAGGTCTATGGCTTTTGTTGGTCACATTATCTCTGGTAAGGGTATTGAGGTAGATCCTAAGAAGACGGATGTGGTTAGGAATTGGCCTAGACCGCTATCACCTTCAGATATTCTTAGTTTCTTGGGTTTAGCCGGTTACTATAGGAGGTTTGTTGAAGGATTTTCTTCGATTGCTTCCCCATTGACGGCTTTGACTCAAAAGAAGGTTAAGTTCACTTGGTCCGAAGCATGTGAGAAGAGTTTTCAAGAATTGAAAGATAGACTTACCTTGGCTCCGATATTGACTTTACCGGAAGGGTCCGATGGTTTTGTGGTTTATTGTGATGCCTCGAGAATTGGGCTAGGATGTGTTCTTATGCAAAATGGGAAAGTTATTGCTTATGCTTCAAGGAAACTCACGGTCCATGAAAAGAACTATCCTACTCATGACTTAGAATTAGCGGCGGTTGTGTTAGCTTTAAAGATTTGGAGGCATTATTTGTATGGTGTGCGTGTTGACATTTTCACCGACCATAAGAGTTTTCAATATGTGTTCAAACAAAAACATCTAAATATTCTCCAAAGGAGGTGGCTTCAGTTGTTAAAAGACTATGACATGAGTGTCCTCTATCACCCCGGCAAAGCTAATGTGGTGGCGGATGCTCTTAGTCGGTTATCGATGGGTAGTGTTGCTCATGTTGAGGATGGTGAGAAAGAGTTGGTTCGTGATGTTCATAGTTTGGCCTGGTTGGGTGTTCGGTTGATTTATTTCACTAAAGGTGGTGTTATGGTTCACAATGGTTTTGAATCGTCCTTTGTGCATGATGTGAAGGCTAAACAAGATCTTGATCCTAATTTGGTTGAGATGAAGGAAGTAGTGCTCCAAAAGTCCGTTGAGGCTTTCTCCCAAGGTAGAGATGGTGTGCTTCTATATCAAGGTCGTTTGTGTGTTCCCAATATAGATGACTTAAGAGGACAAATTTTATCGAAAGCCCATAGTTCTCGATATTCCATTCACCTGGGAGCTACCAAGATGTACCGTGACTTGTGGGAGATCTATTGGTGGAATGGGATGAAGAAGAATATTGCGAAAATTGTGGCTAAATGTCCTAATTGTCAACAAGTGAAGGCTGACCATCAAAAGCCAGGAGGTTTGTCCCAAGATATTAGTATTCCTACTTGGAAGTGGGAAGATGTGAATATGGACTTTATTGTTGGTTTACCACGTACCTGACGACAATATGACTCGATTTGGGTTATTGTGGATCATATGACGAAATCAGCCCATTTCATTCCCGTCAAAGTTTCGTATTCGGCGGAGGATTATGCTAAGTTGTACTTGAGGGAAATGGTTAGGTTGCATGGAGTGCCTTTATGCATTATCTCCTATCGTGGTGCACAATTTACCTCTCAATTTTAGAAGTCTCTCCAAAAGGGTCTTGGTACTCGTGTTAAGCTTAGTACGGCCTTTCATCCTCAAACAGATGGGCAAGCGGAGCGTACTGTCCAAATTTTGGAGGATATGTTGAGAGCTTGTGTAATTGATTTCAAGGGAAATTGGGATGATCATTTGTCTTTGATTGAGTTTGCTTATAATAATAGCTACCATTCTAGTATTGGTATGGCTCCGTTTAAGGCTCTCTATGGTAGGAGGTGTAGATCTCCTATAGGTTGGTTTGAAGTTGGTGAAGTTACTTTGATAGGTCCCGAGTTGGTACATGAGGCTATGGAGAAAGTTCGGCTTATTAGAGAAAGGTTGAAAACGGCTCAAAGTTAACAAAAGTCCTATGCCAATGTTAGAAGGAGAGATTTAGAATTTGATGTTGATGATTGGGTTTACTTGAAAATTTCACCCATGAAGGGTGTAATGAGATTCGGGAAGAAAGGGAAGCGTAATCCCCGTTATGTAGGCCCATATCAAATTTTGAGACATGTTGGCAAGGTTGCTTATGAACTTGACTTGCCTAATGATTTGGCATCGGTGCATCCAGTTTTCCATATCTCATTGTTGAAGAAATGTGTTGGTGATCCGACATCTATAGTGCCATTAGAGAATCTTGGCATAAAGGACAGTCTTTCCTATGAAAAAGTTCCGGTTGAGATTTTAGACCGGCAAGTCTGAAAAGTTAAGAAATAAAGAAGTTGCTTCCGTGAAGGTTCTTTGGAGGAATCAATTAGTTGAGGGTGCTACTTGGGAGGCCGAGGCCGATATGATGTCACGATATCCTCATCTCTTTCCCTCCGATCCTACTCTAGCTTGAGGTATCTAAGTCCTCATGGTTCATTCTTTCGGTCTCATGTGTCTTAGTTATTTCCATTATTCCTTGATTATGCATGTTCATGAAGAGTCTAATGTTGTGTAAATGAGCTAGCTTGATTGATTTATTTATGATTATGTGCATTGAGTATGAGTTGCATAAAGTCTTCATGAAATGATGTGTTGAACATGCTTTAGCTTGGAGATAATGTTTTCCTCCTCGGATACGTGCATTTATGTGATTGCATTCTAGGCTGGGTTGTTAGCTCTTGTTTCTTACCCTCCTTATGATGCCTTGATTCTCATTCGAGGACGAATGTTCCAAAGGGGGAGATATTGTAACACCTCGAATTTGTAAAGGGAAGAATTCTAGCTTTCTGGAACTTTCTGGTGTGTCACTACCAACGGAGCCACCTACGGCTCGTGGACTGACCTACAAACCATAGGACAGGACCGTAGTTGGCTGGTCCAAGTCCCTTAAAATATTAAGTTTCAGTAGTTGAAGTACGACTTGCAAGGACGGACCATCGAGGTACGAGTCATGGGTAGGATTCGTTGGTGAGGCCCATACTTAGTTGAATTTTTAGGGTTAAGGAGTTGACCTACGGTGGCCATGTACGGGCCATAGGCCGACCCACGAACCATTTATTGGGTTTATCGTTGCAGGGTTAAAGGATTGGCAGTCTTTGAATCTACCTACAGAAGGACAAATGGGTCGTAGGTCTACCTACAGACCGTAGGTAGGGGTCCGGTAGTTATTTAAAAAGGGATTTTTGGTCTTTTCCCTAGGTGTTTAACTCCTAATCTAAGTCGGTTTGGCCTTTAACCCATACTTTATATAAACCTTTTTAAGCTTAATTTTACCCATTCTCAACCATTCCCAAAACTCTCCTCTCTCAAATATTTCTCTCTCTAGAAGTTAGAAGAAGAAGAAGAAGAAGAAGAGGGCAAGCTAGGGTTCAAGAAATCAAGCTTTTCTTCATCAATTGCTTTAGGAACTGAAACCCTAAGGTATGATAGTGTTCATTCATGGAGCCCTTTCCTCCATGGAATCCCTAAAATCTCCAATTTTGAAAGTATCAAATTCCCAATTTGATTTAAGAGTTTTTTCTATGATGTGGGTTCCTTCAATTGTGTTAAAATTACTTTCAATTATGGTTTTCTAAGTATGAATTGAGTTGAATTACATGTTTTAAGATGAATCCCCATGAACCCACATGAACTCCCCTTAGATATTTATGCATTGATGATGGGTTGAATTATGAAGAAGATGGAATTTATGAAGTTTATGTGAACTCATGCAAGTTTTAATGATCTCAAAAGCTATGATTCATGATGAATTTGATGAATGATGGAAAATGGATTTATATGAAGTATGCATGTTCAATTATGGATATTATGATGATTTATGAATTTGCTTTAAGATTGAGGCTTAATTGAAGATGTTGTTGATTTGTGAAAGGTTTTCTCACCTATTACTCAATCTATGAATGTGAAAGGATTTTTCTCACATGTAAGGATTCATAACTTGTTGAAAGGTTTTCTCAACTAAAGATGAATCAAAAGGTTTAAGGAGTTATTCTATGAACTTTAGCTTGGATTGGTAACTCTAGTTGTACCCTTCCATGGATAATAAGATGATTAAGAATTTTAACTATTCCGTTGGATTTATGCTTAGCACCGAGAGGATATGGAGATTGAAGCTCTCCCGTTAGTAGAGGCCGGGTTTCTAGTAGAAATCTCCTTATCCCTTACCTATGTGCCCCCATAGGATGATGGTCTATGATAGACACTAGCTAGTGGATCCACGTAAGTTACGTGTTAAGTAAAAGGTCCTACCTTGGCAAGTAGGATGGCCCTATCAGAGTGGGGTTAGACACCAGATTCCATGTTGATAGCTCACATGGTCTTACATGTCGGTTAAGGCTACTTCCCACAACAAATGAACTAAATTGTTTTTATGATGTTTCTCAAGGTAATATAAAGTTGTTTGGCTTGCTTTGACCATGGTTTATGTTTTATGTTTCCTAACCTTTATCATGTTTTAGCTTGGTCATTGCATATCATGAAAATGTCCCGTTTTAGCATGTTTTAAATATTTTTGTGCATTGTTATCATACTTGGTACTTGATTGTACTAACGCATACTCTTGCCTACATTGACTTGTTAATGTAGGGCTTGGCGATTCTCCATCTATTCGTGGCTAGAGCTTAGTAGAAGGATTATTGAAGACTTGGTGAGTCCTCATCCATTCGAGGACATAGCCTAGTGTTCTTACTTTTATGTTCTTTAATTTTGGCATTGTATTGGGTTACGTCCCAAACTTTACTTCTCATTCTTATGATAGATTGGCTTTGAGACATGAGATGTAGACTTCCGCTATTTTCTTTAAAGTTTTGATATGACATTGTCTTTTGAACTCTTGAATCTCTATGATCTTGTATGTATGTATGCTAAGTGACTTGTATGAGGCCTTACGGGATCTTGTACCCCATGTCACGTCTAGGGGGTACCTTGTGTCGTGACAATGAGTCATAGAGTGATTTTAAGTATTAGAAAGAAGTCTAATAAAATCTCCATGGAAATAGTTGTTCAGAAGTAACGAAATTTTCTAAATTTCAGGAAGTTATAAAGTACAACATCAGACGGTAAAGAAGAGACCAAAATCTTAAAGTGCTATATTTTTTCAATTTTTATTTTTGTTGCACAAAAATTATGAGTCATACAGATATTTTAAATATAAGAAAGAAGTCTAAGAAAATATCAATGGAAATAGTTGGTCAAAAGTAACGAAAATTTCTAAATTTCAGGAAGTTATTAAGAACAACATCAGACATTAAAGAAGAGACCAAAATGCTTCTAACAATAACACTCCTAAGTAAAGTGGAACATCACGTCCATACAAGAACATAATTAACTAAATTCAAATGGAGGACTTTCGGCTCCTTTTTTAGGAACCTCCATCAATCTCTTTTTTATTATAGGATGCCGTATCATGTATATGTCAAAAATGTCCCTAAAATTATTAACATCATAAAGGTTTTTCGTTATTGTCTTAGCATAGTCATTACTATTGCTTAGGTTTCATATCACCGGCCCCAACTTAATTATTTGGAATTGAACAGTAGTTATTGTTATGGTTATAGTATGCAGTTAAAAGAATGGATGCAATGATCAATGAAGAAATAGGTGGCATCTGAATGGAAGTATTTACAACTGGATATTATAAACCAAAAATTTGGTACATAACATATTAAAATCTCAAAGCATAATTTTGTGAGCACTTGAACTCATAAATAACCACAAATAATATTAAAGACGGCCTTACTTTCCTAACAATCAAGAAGAAAAAATGCATGTTGCTTAACATATTTTTCAAAAAGATAGTCTGACGGTTGTATCCAAGTTTACAATTCACAAATTTAACTGAAAGAAGCCAAAAGAAAGAGTTATCACTACACCAAAAATGATCTTTAATTGATCTTTAATTATGCCCAAAATGAAGAGAGGAAGAAATATTGCAAATTAGTCAACTTGTAATAAAATAAGTGGACTAATTGTCTCTATACTAATATTCTAGGAAGATTGCAATGGCATACAAAATGTTTGTATCTAACATAGAACAATCAGAATAATATACTAATTGTGGCAAGCAAAAAAGCAATATGTTTGGCTCTTTTAACAAACTTCACAATTGGTTCCGTATTAGTTATCACATATTTGTTCTTTATAGCACAACACACAATCAATTTTCCCAAAAACGTATATGAAGAAGCCTCTAGAATGGGACAAAAGAGGAGATCAATTTTCAATCATCCTTACTGGGATTTTTAACAGAGTTCAAAAAGTCACCAAAATTGCAAAAAGAAATTGCAATAGTTACATGAATTACTATGACTTGCAATAAAAGATTAAGCTTCATGAAATAGGAAGAAGAGAACTTTGAAGAATGAACCACACTTCATAAGAAGCATAATTAATGTATTTGAATTCGACTCCCCAATAGTGAAAAAAAACCTACAAATAATAGTGGCAGAAATAGAAGTTTTGTTTACTAAAGAACCAAATGTTATGAATTCAACCATTCCAGCAATGTTATGAGTTGTGGACTGAGAGACGCAAGAGTAGTAATGTCACATGGCAATTGAAATCAATTTTCTTTGTTTATTCTTTCTTCTTTTGGTGCCTTGGAATTAAGTGTTGGGTTTTAAAAGGTGTGTATATATAGAAAATCAAGAGTTGTTACTTTTGTGAAAAGTTGTGACTTCTGTGAAGAGTTGTGACTTTTATGAAGAGTTCTGACTTTTCTAAAGAGTTGTGACTTTTAAGAAAGGTTAGATAAGAATCTTGATCTGTGAGGGCCCCCACATAAGCGGGTATAAGACTCTTTATATATATATATATAAGATAAGATATAAGATAAGATTATAAAAATGTGACATTATTTTTTGGATGAACTAAAAACGAAAGTATGCCACATAAATTGAGAGTGAGCAGCAAGACTTCTAATCTATACAACCAGTGTACAGTCAGGTGGAATAATCACACTAAAACAGAACGAGCACATGAGACACATAAGTCTTCTAAAGGTTAAGTTGAATGTAAACTTTGAGAAATATTAATGAGAGTTAATTGATGAAATAATTAGGTGATACTAGTTCTTTGGATGTCAGTACGGACGTGGTCATTGAGAAAAAAATAGTCAAAATTATGAATACGAAAGTTAATTGATGAAAAAATATAATGAAACCATGCAGGTTGCAGAGATTGATTTTAAACTAATTCACTGTATAATTGCTACATATTTACTATAGAGGTTTTCAACTATTTAAAGCAGAAGAGGCAAAATAATAAATGCCAAAAGAAGGAAAGCAAACATGATAAGGTAGAGATAGTACGAAAAATGAAACAAACTTAATAAATAAGAAAATCACTAAGAAGAGAATAAAATTACCTCAAGCTAAATAAAAATTATATAAAAGAATATTGGAAATAGTGTAAGAAAAATAAAATTACCTTTCCATTATGCTTAAGGCGACGATGTGACATAAATCTAAGCCAAACACAGAAACTGATCCAATATATAGATAGTGTACAGAAGGAAATAGTTATTCAGATGCTCTTGGAGTAACTATGTTATTACTAAATACAATATAACTTGAAATTTTACCATGGGTGAGGCACAACCAATAAAATGTGTGCGAGGCTCACCCATGCTTGACAAGTGGTATTGTGGTCGCACAATTATTTTACTTTCCAAATTTTTGCCTTTTATTATTTCTAATTTATTAGTACTAAGATAATTTAAAAATCATAAAAATTTAAATTAACTTTATTTTTCATGATAATTTAAACATCACAAAAAATTAACGTTATAAGAAATAGAATTTTCTTTTTAATAAAATTAGTAATCAACTTATATATATTGTTTTAAAAGTTTGTTTATGAAGGAAATTTCAAAATAATGGAGAAATGTTTTTTCTCTGAAACCATTTTTTATCTCTTTACAATAGATTCTTTTTACCCATAATAACTATACTCATTGTTATATTAATATGGCCATTGTAAATTATTTCTCTATACCTTCTTAATTATTAAATATTTAAATATTTATTAATTTTTTTAATAATTACATATTTATCGTTATATCAATATGATCATTGTAAATTACTTTTCTATAAGAATTTCAAAATTCTATGGCCAAGCATTTTTTTAGAGTTCTCTCGAAGAGAAAAAAGATTTGCCAAAAATAGATCGAAAAGAGATTTGGCAAAGATTAAATATTATAAGTGTGGTAAGTATGGGCATATTGCTCCTAATTGTAAGCTGGAAAAAATTAAAGCTTTAGAATTAGATGAAGGTTTATACGATAAACTTCATGGATTGTTATACACATCTGGTTCAGAATCCGATTATAATTCGGTAAGTGATTCTGAAGAAGAGGTTGAGTTAATCGACTTCTCAGAGGAAGAACAGGTTTGTAATACTAGCTGTGATAAATGTGATGATAATAACTGTGTCTGTGAAAATGATGAATTTTATAAATTGTAGGCTCAATTTCAAGATTTGAATGTTAATACTCTCACTTCTGATAATGTGATTGAATTACCAAAAGATGTTACTGATAATAAGCTTCGGGAAAAGATTATTGAATTAGCCTCAACTGGGTCTACTTCAGTGTCTCAAAAAACTTTTGAAAAACCTAGAAGTTTTGATTATCAGCCTCCTTATTCTATTAACGAAGTTAATAATCGTTTGATGAAAAAGAAAAATGATAATGTTGTGATAAGAGATTCTTCTTTCGATGATTTAAAAGAAGAAATTGAAAAATTAAAAAAAGAAATTAAATTGATTAAGCAGAATCAACTTGTCTGCGATCATAGGATAACTCAGGTGGAGAAAGTTCATTCTTTAACTGAGGAATCTAATGATAAAGGGAAAAACGTCGTTGAAAACGATGAAGTTTTACAAACTGATCATTTTGAAAATTTGAATAAAAATGATAATTCTTTTCTTGGAATGATGCAAGTAATTACTGCTCATAAATGGTATGTTAAATGTACTATTTTGATTGATAATAATTTTTCAATAACTGATATTGCGATGATTGATAGTGGTGCAGATGTTAGTTGCATTCAAGAAGGATTAATACCTTCAAAGTATTTTCAAAAAACTACACATATTGTTAAATCTGCATCTGGGCATTCTTTGGATATTAAATATAAATTGTCCAATGTGAGTATTTGCCAAAATAAAGTGTGTATTCCTCACTTTTTCTTTTTGGTTAAAAATCAGTTATATCCTCCTATAATATTAGGAACTCCGTTTATAAATGCTATTTATCCTTTCTCTTATATTGATGCTAAAGGATTTATTGCAGGAAAAGGTGATAAACAGGTTAAGTTTGAATTTATAACTAATCCTGTTTCTAAAGAGATTAGTGCTTTGATTGATATGAAGCAAAATCATGTTAATAATCTGCAATTTGAATGTTATAGCATGAATATATTTGAAACAATGAAATCAGTGAAAATTCAAGAAAAAATTAAATTAATCACTGATCAATTATCTGTTGATATTTGTGCACATCATCCTAGTGCTTTCTGGGATAGAAAGAAACATATTGTCACTCTTCCATATGAAGAGGATTTTGTGGAGGAAAATATTCCCACTAAATCAAGACCATGTCAGATGAATTCTGAACTTGTTGAATTTTGTAAAAAGAGATTGATAATCTTTTACAAAAGAATTTGATAAAACCGTCCAAGTCTCCTTGGTCGTGTACAGCTTTTTATGTTAATAACGCGGCTGAAAAAGAAAGAGGTGTTCCAAGATTGGTAATTAATTATAAACCTCTTAATACATTTCTTAAATGGATTAGATACCATATTCCTAATAAAAGGGATCTTTTATCAAGATTATATGATGCTAATATATTCTCAAAATTTGATTTAAAATCTGGTTATTGGCAGATTCAGATATTTAAAGAACATTCTTATAGAACTGCTTTTAATGTTCCGTTTGGTCAATATGAATGGAATGTTATGCCTTTTGGATTGAAAAATGCACCTTCTGAATTTCAGAAGATTATGAATGATATTTTTAATCCTTATATGGATTTTGTTATTGTATATATTGATGATATACTTGTCTATTCAAAGACTGTTGAAATGCATATTAAGCATCTGGAGATCTTTAAGAAAGTTGTTATTCAAAATGGTTTAGTTATATCAAAATCAAAAATGAGCTTATTTCAAACTGAAGTAAGATTCTTAGGACATCTGATTTGTCAAGGGAAGATAACTCCCATTCAAAGATCCATTGATTTTGCATCAAAATTTCCTGATGTTATTTCTGATAGAACTCAATTGCAGAGATTTCTTGGAAGTTTGAATTATATTTCTCCGTCTTATAAGAATCTGTCCAGAGATTTAGCTCCATTATTTGACAGGTTAAAGAAGGATTATAAATCCCCTTGGACTAATGAACATACTGCTTTAGTTCAATTTGTTAAACAAAAGATTAATGATTTGCCTTGTTTGACTCTTGCTAATCCAGCTTGGCAAAAAATTATTGAGACTGATGCGTCTAATATTGGTTATGGAGGAATTTTAAAACAAATTAATCCTCATGATAAAATTGAATATCTGATTAGATATCATTCTGGTAAATGGACAGAGGCTCAAAAGAAATATGCCACTGTTGCGCATGAAATGCTAACCATTGTGAAATGTGTTTTAAAATTTCAGGATGATTTGTATAATCAAAAGTTTTTGATAAAAACTGATGCGCAAGCTGTTAAATTTATGTTTAATAAAGATTTTAAACATGATGCTTCTAAATTGATATTTGCCAGATGGCAAGCACAGCTGGCTCCTTTTGATTTTAAGATTGTTTATAAGAAAGGAAGTGAAAACTCCTTACCTGATTTCTTATCTAGAGAATTTATTCAATGAGTTCTTCTGTTTTGTTTTATTGATAATCCTACATTATTAGCAATTCTTCAAGTTCTACCTTTACCTCGAGATATGAAAGAGGTTATAATTGATAAAATCATTGATGAAATTGCAAGAGAAGATTTCTCTATTTTTGATTATAGTTTTGGAGAAGTATTCGATTATGGAGATGATATATATTATGAAAACTCATTCGATTGGTTTTGGTAATTCTTATTTCAGGATGGAATCCTCTAATTATAGAGGAAGAGGTAGAGGAAGAGGAAGATCATCCTCTCAAACAAGGTCATACTCACAGGCATCCTCATACGGATCGTCTTCACAAAGTTTCCTAGTTATACAAATGGGAAATAAAACTTTGATAAATGAGAAGATTTCTCAAATATCATCTTCAGTCTATTTGGAAGATATTCCAAAGGATCATCCTTTACATGCTCAATTGCAAGCATATATGGAATCCCAAAAGAAAAAAGATACTTTTTCCTCCATAGCTCAAGAAGAAAATGATGATATCAAAGCTTATGAAAGAGTAAGCAAAAAGGAAATGATATTTCCAGTTGAAAATGCTGAGATTCAACGAAAAGAAGAACCTTGGAAGATATTTCAAAGGTATTTAATCACTGGTTTATATTATCCAGGAGAGTCATATAAGACTCGGTCTTACTATGAGACTATTCTTAAAGAAACTGGCAGTGCAGATTTCCAGCACTTCTCGGGATATAACTCGAGTGAAAATTCTTATAATTTCTCAAAAATTATAATAAAACAGATTATATCTGTTGAAGAATGGGGAATTTCAACAATGAAAGAGAGACAGATAAGTCTGAATAAGGTAAAAATGAATTTTACCTACTGGGATTATATCCAAGCTTTTGATAAAGTGTTATACTATAATAATGAAAGGCATAAACACACTTGGTTTGTGAAGATATGTTCAAAGATATTTGAACAGCAAATTCCAAATTGGTTTTTGTCATGGTGGTCATACCACGGTCCGACGGTAAAGATTTTACCTCCTTTATTTTTAAAGTTATACAAAGATTGGGTGAAAGTTTCGCCAAAATTGTCCGAGTTATACTCAAGAGAGCATATTAGCTCTTTGGAAAATATTGATCAAATTTATTTCTTTATTGAATTCTCGATTCCATGGATTCATAAGTGGACTCCCGAATTGGGTTTTAATGAAGAACAGATTCCTTGTTTATACAGGATTTTTTATAATAATTTCTGGGATAAATTAATGAAAAAAGATCCCAAGACTAAAGAATTGTTTGGACAAGAGTTAGTTGATGAAATCACTTCCACAATTCAGGAGTATTCAAAAACTCCAATGAAAGAAATCATAGATGATTCTTCAGTGAGACATATAGCTAGAAGGATCTCAGTTCAAGACGGTGATAAGACTGAAATGATTGAGAAGTATCTTGAAGAAGTAAAGAAAAATTTGTTTTCTTCAATTAATCAGTTTGATAAATCTAATACTTCAATGCGAAGTGAAAACAGCAACGAAGATATTCAAGATGCTCAATATTCAGATGATATGTCAACAGAGGAAGCTTTGCTGAAAGCAGAAAAATTGATTAGAGAAATCAAAGGAAAAGCTCAACAATAATTTGGCTTTTTGAAATAGTAAAGCCGCCGTAGGGGCCCAAAGATACAGTAGATACACTGTAACATCGCACTTTGAAATAAGTGCGTAGGACCCATTGATGTCGGGTCACTGTAGAAATAGTTATTTTAATTTTCTATTTAAACAGACTTCTTTCACTTAGAGAAGCAAGTCCTTTTTTAGGCAGTTGTAATATTTTCTCTCTTTTGTAAAGATAAATCAAAAATCTTCAAGCTTTTGGAGGAAAACATAGGTGGTGGATCTGAGTAAGTTACTTACTTTTTATTTCCGTTTTGTTCTTTCAGTTCTATGATAGGCTAAACATATCATATCTATGGTAGAATTATACTGAAGAAATTGTTGGTAACTATGAAAGTAAGCTAGACTCAATTTAGATGTAAAAGATTAATTGCAGGAAAAGGTGATAAACAGGTTAAGTTTGAATTTATAACTAATCCTGTTTCTAAAGAGAAAGTTTGAAAAATGGTTCCAAGGAAAAATATTTCTGCATTATTTTAATATTTCCTCCATATACAAAATTTTAAAATAATATATTTAATTTGATTACTAATTTCATAAATTTTCTCTATTTTTTATTAAATATTAATTTTTTGTGATATTTAAATTATCATGAAAAATAAAGGTCGATTCAACTTTTATGATTTTTAAATTATCTTAAATATCATGTTGATTCTGAGAGGAGTTTAACACTTTTTCTTAAAAAAATAAATATGAGAGAGAAATGTGAAAAAGAATAAGAATAGTACTAGTAATAAATTAGAAATGAAGAAAGAGAAAAAAGTTTGAAAAGTAAAATAATTTATGGGACCATAAAGCCACTTGTCAAACATGGGTGAGACTCACTCACCTTTTGTTGGTTATGCCTCACCCATGGTAAAATTTTTCTATTATCTTATAGTTCTTAATTACTTCTTAATTTAATCTTTCTATATTTTCTAGATTAGAGTTTGTGAAATTTTATTATAATAACTACAAGGCATTGATGAGTTGATGCCTTCCACTAAGAAAACAAATAGGCTTACATTTTTCCATTTCTTTTAATACTCCATCTGTCCAACAATACTTATTCATTACTGACTTTGCATATTTCTAAAGAAACTATAAATAAAAAAATAATTTTACTCTATCACCCTTTGAATATATAAATATAATATCTTGAAAAATATAATAGAGAAATGACTATAATTAATGATAAGGGTAAATTAGGAACAAGTGTAAAATTATCTATTGATTTCATAAAGTGAGCAAGTATTGTTGGACATTTCAAAAGAGTATAGTGGACAGTTATTGTTGGACGGAGGGAGTAATATAAACCAAATACTTGTTTCCTTTTCTTAATTCTTTGGCTCTATATAGCCTCTCCTTCTTGCTTTGAGAATTGATGTTTTTTCTTTTTATTTTATTTTTTCAAAATATGTCTCTTTTCTAATTAATTTGGCAATTTTTTAATTTTAATATCTCACTTGACATATTTAAGATCACAAAATAAAAAGGACTTTTTATATATTATACATATCTTTAGTTTAAGACAATAAACTTAAAAAAAACGTCTTTCTTTTTAAAGTTGTATGTGCAATCAAACTAAGACAAACAAATTGGAACGAATAGAGTAATTAAGACGGTCTATTTCATTAAAATAAGATATCATTTCAATTTAAAGTACTTATTAAGGAATGAAGTAATTCATAAGTATTACCTTGATTAGGAATTTGGTTTCTATTAAAGCAATGTTTAATTCTTTTAGAAGTAAAATCCCTTAATTATCATCATCTGATACATTAGGGATGGTGAAAAAATATATCTGAACATATAAGATACAAATTAAATGAAAAGGGGGAATGTCCAGTTTCTGAATTGATATAACTAGACAAAATAAGATACTTTATATCATTTGATGCTTGATATCTAGGCAGAACCACTTGAAAAGGGTGAGGGTGCACCAAGTGGCGGATCCAGGATTTTCATTCAGGGGGTTCAAAAAATAAAAGTATAAACGTGTAAATAAGCCAACAAAACAAAATTTTGAGCGTTGGGGAAGAACTAATTAGAAAGTGATTTAGAGATTTGGGAAGTGAAAAGTGATTTAGCCTTTAGGAATGGGACCCTTGAATTTTTTTGGATTTAAATCCACTCTTTTACATGTATTTAAAAAATAAAAAAAAACGTGAAAGCTAGGAACTGAAACTAAATGAAGAGAAAGCTAAAAAATAAAACGCTCACTATGGGTATCGAACTTTAGACATAGAAGTCATCTTAAAGTGGACCTACCACTACACTATAGCTTTCTTAAATTTCATGAGGGGATTCAAAATAAATATATTTACATAAATATAGAAAAATTACCTTATATATACAGTGTAACTTTTTGTCGAGAGGGTTCAGGTGAATTCTTGGAACCCACGTGGGTCTGCCCCTAGGTTCACCTGTTGTGAACTTCGAAAAAAAGGCTATATATGTCTATATATATATATATATATCTTAAGATATGAAGATATATTTTATTAGGCACTTCAGGTACCAAAAATGTTTGAATAAATATCTTAAAAGTCACTCAACTATAGTGAATTTTCTTTCAAAGTCACTTAGGTTTGATTTGTTTCAATAAAATCATCCTAAGTTAGAGCAATATTCAACAAAGTCATTATAACCAAAACAAATTTTTTTTTAAATGTCATTACATAAACTCCCTCAAGTTTGATTTTATTTAACCTACCTCCTTTATGGTTATGCTTACCTCTCTTATATTAATTTTTAAATTTAACTATTATTAATATAAGAAAATATAATTTAAGTAATTTGTCTTTTATGATAGATTATACTTTGTATAATTATTTTGTAAATAGTTTTTTAAGAAAAAGATATTTTCATTTATGTTGTTATATTCATATAGTTGGTCTTCGAACATAGTTGGTATTTGTTTATGATTGAATTAATGATTGCTTATATGAATAAGCATGTGAATTACTGAACTCTCCGATTCACTAATGTTATGAAATATAAATATGAACTCCCTACTCTTCGATACTTAATATGTCATCTTGAGAGGTAACTAGAGAGAAGGTATGCAAATATAGTGAGAATACATTTACTATTCTTAAGATGAGTGACTCGAGTCCGATGTGATCTTATAGACGAGTCATTATGTGTTTGCTTCCATCGATTACAACATCAATAAGGTACATGGACATCTAGGGTTTCCTTGAGGTCATGACTATATGAGCATGTTAAGACCATTTAGCATGTGTTTATAGATGAGATCGAGACTTATGATTTTTGAGAGAGGGTTAGAGTTTTTTTTTGCAAGATGTTGTGTCTATACAACTGCAAGTTCAGAATGAATATGATATTCATGATTTTATTATATGTTTGTATTCGACAAGTTCGTTAGTAATTATATTGTTGTGGTTGATCTGATGATAAGTGCTTGAAAAGTTTGACCGGTGATCTAGGTATGCTTATACATTCATGCTAGTACTGTTAATAATTACGAAATTGCATATGATTGTTTATGTTAGGATTCATAGCAGGAAGATGTTAGAGAGATGTGTTTGGTTATGTAAATGCTTCTTATTACCTCCTACTCTTGATGTTGTACCTGAGATATTTGGAAAGAATAGGTTCAATGTATAATCATTGTTTGTATTCTTGGTTAGGGTGTTAAGGTTGGGTTACATGTTAACTAAAACTGGAGGTAAAATTGTTCTGTAAGATAATCATGTTGACTAGGTTGTGTCTGGTGTGAGCATAGTTATTGTGTGGTAATAACTGTGGGAAAGACTTAACAATGAATTAATTTTTTTTTACAATGATTAAGTTGATGATGTAATCATTAGTAAACTGAGGGTTTGGATGGTGTGAATTGAGAATAATAAGGATTCTGAACATTTATGCGTATGAAGACTTCTTTATAAATTGCACGTGAGTGAGGTTGATGTTGATGACAAAATTAGTAAATAAGCTAAGAAAGCAATTAACTAAGTGTGGGTATTTTGTGACAGACTAATGTAAAGGGGTAAGGTATGATTTAGGAGAAATTAAATGTAATATAGTTGTACTATTATTCATGTCAATTTAATGATGTTTTACGTGAAACTAATTTAGATCGGCCTTTGATGTCTACACATTACATATGGTGTACTGAAACTGCTTTTGCTACACTTTTTTGTTGGTTTACATTTGTTTCAGATTTTTTGAAGCATGGAATGACGGTTATTGTCACGACCCAAAAATGGATGTGATGACACTCGTCTTATCCAACCAATACAAGTCAGCTTAATACCCAACTGATACGAAAAATGAGGAAGTAAAATAAGAAAAAGAGACTAACACTATCTAATAATGCGGAAATCATAATCAACTTAAAATAAAAACCCCAAAACCTAGTTGTCACGTGCACAAGCATCTAGTGTAATACAATAGATTTGAAAGAAAACACAAGTCTCAAATGATTTTGTCTCTAAAGTAGAACAAGATCATAAATAGGAGTAAGAAGGTCCGTTGAGATGACAAACAACTACCTCACAAATTTCCACAGGAAGCCTCGGAAAAGAAGATAATAAAAAGTATCACGAAGATCCGGGCTCGTAACCTATAAAAAATTGTAGAAGCAAAGGGGTGAGTACCAAACCACATGGTACTCAGCAAGAAAACTTCTAAACACAAGCTAAGGGTAGGGAATACAGGTACTCCTTACACCCCACCCGAACCTCCACAACTACAACCTGCATAAAAACTAGCCCAACCTAATAGTTCACAATTTACACAGCACATAGCTCAACCACATCACTTCAACAATTATAGATCAGCAACACATGATATTAAATTCACCAATCACAAGTTCCACAGGAAGGCACTCACAAGTTCACAAATGATAAAGATATGCAATGCAATGAAATGCAATGTCAAGTATAGTGAAGCATATCTGACCTAGTGATACACACCCACTGTCTCTCAGTCCGGGACCCATGGGGGACATATCTGTCCAGGCATCCGTCGCGGCGTGCGACACGACCCTTGATAATGAAATCTGTCGCGGCGCGCGACACGTCCCTCGATAATATAATCTGTCGCGGCATGCGACACATCACTCAATAATAGAATCCGTCGCGGCGTGCGACACGTCCCTCGAAATGGTACATCCTCTTTAATTTCTTATTCTTCCTCAATTCACATAACACTTGTCGCAACCATGTCTCAGAACCAATGCAAATAACATGTTCACAAAAATAATGAGGAGATGACCATTTTCATAACAATGCACACTTCACAACAACACAATCGTGATACAACATCAACACTGAATCAATAAGCCTTTCAAACCATTCTCAACACATCACACACCAATAATCAATCACATTGTCTTTTATTACCCCTTTTTCATCATTAAAATTATTCAATATGGACAAAGTCAACCCATCACCAAGTCTCATTACTCCCCAACACATACCACAAGGAAATACACGAATTCTATACACTTAACAAGGGTTGAGAAATCCACTTGCCTCAACCAATCGAATAATTACTCCGGAACTTGAGCCTTCCCCTTTCGTTGGGCTTCCAAATCAATGCAATCTATTCACATAAATAATCACAATAAGATTTTGAAACTAACAACACCCATATTACTTTATGTCTAGCCTAGACCCATAATTCATAGACTACGAATCTATAATGAAGTTTCTATTCTTGAAGCCAATTAGTGTATCAACTCTCATATTTCTCAAATTCAAGCCTAGGGTTAAATTTCATATCCTCCAAATAACATAACTCAAATGTCATTCATATAATACAATACCCCTAATATTTAATTATTTGACTCACTATTTCGAAACTTGTATCAAAATGTAAAAATCATGAAAAGAAACTACAAAACCAAAATCAACGGAAAAGGAGACATAATACGAAGCATCCATCTAGCAGGGATCAAATTTCCAATCACCATCAATTCCACACTTCTTTTACCTCATGATTGAGTCATCATTACCTAACTTACAAACCCTCCAATCAAATTTCATTTTCACCACTAAGAGCCCGTTTGGATGTGATTTTAAGTTGGTCAAACTAATTTTTAAATCAATTTTTGATTTATTAGAGTATTTGACAATTAAATAATAACTTAAAATAAGCTAAAAGTTAAAAGTAGGGTGCCCCCTACTTATTTTTTTTAACTTATAAATCATTTTACTTTGACCAAGTATATTACTTTTTTATCCTTTATTCTTTTATAATGTTAACTAACAACTTTAAGGGTATTTCAGACATTTTGATAAAAAAAAAGTGACTTTCAACACTTTTTTGCCAAACATATCAAAAACACATAACTATTTATTTTTAAAATGACTTTAAATTAATTTTTTAAAAGTTACTTATTTTAAGTCAATCCAAACGGGCTCTAAATTTTATCTTCTAGCCTTAAGTGAATCACATATTACAACACCAATTAAAAAATCACTTCAATTTCCATCCACTAATATTATAACTAGATCCTAGCAAATTCTAGAAATTAAAGGCATTCAATTAAGTTAAAACTTGCCTCGTTGTCCTTTCTTTTACCTGACGCAATTTGTTACGTCTTTCAGCGTACGCCAAAACAGTGAGGCTATGAATTCACCTAGTAATTAATTTGTGTTATAACTCATTATAATAATAAACCCTTTTTCTTAATTTGGTTTTTACATATGGGACAAGTGACGTAAGCTATTAAATAAAGGAAAAATTATGTATAATGGCAAACTTTACTAGTTTATTAGTCATTAAAGGTACACTTTAATTTATTTACATTTAATAAATACAGTTTTAATTTTTTTGCCACTAACAATGGGACCCACACGAATTAACTCTTCCTTATATATATATCATTATATACAATTCAACTTTCTCTCTCATAAATTCAAACCATTAATTTCGCCATTAAATGCGGTAACTGATGATATACAATCTCATAATTCAAGGGAATTGTGTCAATTAAATAATTCTTGTTCCAATAAAAAGAGTTCTATTTCCATAGAAACTCCATATGAAAAATCAGATATTTCCTCCCACCCACTACTAAACCATAGGATTAAGCAAACCTATTGTATATTGAAGTGCAGGTAATGTTTTAGTTTGTTTAAAATTCATGGTTTTTCCTCTTTTTCTTTTTTAAGTGGTTTTATTTGGGAGTTTGAGGAGACAGAGCAAGGAGAAGGGAGTTAATGGAGAAATCAAAAGCTTTCCTTGAACAAACCCAGGAAGAAACGGACCGGGTTTCCTCACTTGATTTCCTTCCTATCCAAACCGGCGCCGAGTTTAGTCTCTACGAGTGTTATGCCCTAGAGGCATCCGAGTTGATGGACGATTCGACCCCATCTTCTAAACTTGTTCTAGAGTAAAAATCTATTGAAGAATTGAGACCGAAGAGAAAAATGACTATGTATACTTTATGCTTAATTCTCAATTCTATGCTGCCGTTTGTATATTTTATTTGATATATACAAATTGATTGACATTTATATATATACAGAGTTTTGTATATTTAGTTACTATATACAAAATTGCATGTAGTATCTGTATATTAGCATATATAAGTATTTTATTTGTATATTTTTTTTGATATATACAAATTGATTGACATATATGTATACATAGCTTTGTATATTTAGTTAATATATACAAAATTGCATGTAGTATCACAAGATTGTATGAATTATATCTATATTTTCTGCTCTTCAACTTTATACTCAATCTTCAATGCTTCCTTATTCACGTCAACTCCAATCTGTGTCGCAATTGTTGTATAAAACTCAAGAAAAGATGCTTGTTCTTTAAATACTATCCTTATTTGTATATAAATTTACAGATTTGTATATTACAATTCTATATACTATTCATTACAATTATTTCTATAATTTATACACAATATAAATAAAATTATACAAATAATACAGAATTGTACAATATACAAACTTTTTTTGACTATTATAAAGTCTACACATAATGTATATACACACACGTTCCTCATTCACAAACGTTCACATACAAATTTATATACAAACGTTCCCAATATACATATAGAATTTATATATACAATTCACATACAAGTTTTTATACAATTAAAACTCAAAAAAAATGTACACAAACTTTATCAACGGCACAATATACAAACTTTTTTTGACGTGGGAGGAAAAGTCTGATTTTTCATATGGAGTTTCTATGGAAATAAAACTCTTTTTATTGGAACAAGAAATATTTAATTGACACAATTCCCTTGAATTATGGGATTGTGTATCATCAGTTACCGCATTTAATGCTCATTAATTCATAAAATACAATTTGTATATTACTGAGTCAAAAAACAAGCTATATACAAAAAAAAATCTTAATAGCAAACTAAAATATACCCATAGAATGTAATTATATAAACTACACCCATATAGTGTTATTTGTTTAAATGCATTTGCCATATATGTAAGTTCCCCTAAATAAATTATTAACTTAGCCCATTATCTAACAATTAAATAAAATAATTATTTAATAAATACCCACCAACTTAATGGTCGTAAGTAACAAATAACTAAAAAATTCCTAAACCAACTTCACCGACTGATCAAAACTGACTCATGCAACTATCAAGACGGATAAAATGGTAGTTATGATAATTTCCAAAAATGACCTTCCGGGTCATTACATTATCCACAACTAAAAATCATGTTCATCCTCGAACATATGGAAGAAAAAGAAAGAATAACCGACGTTACCAAAAGCCTGAGGTATGATTTTCCAGAGTTGGTGTTCATCTCTACAAGTGAGCTCTTCCTTAGGACCATTCCATCAAGATCAACTACTACGAATTGACTTTCGAATCAAAATTTGGCAGATCTACGAATCAAGAGTGATTACCCAGTGACAGACTAACCCATTAACCAAATCTGAACCGTAACTCTCTAGACCATAACACAATCATCAGGATGAATCTTTTCTCATATGACCACGATAAAATCCTAAATAAATATTGGCTACAACCAGAAGTGAACCTAAACCAATTGCCACACACTCATAATGCACAACTCATCATAGATCTTATCAAGATTCCTTTCTCACAACATAATCTTTCATGAGCTTAAGCTATAAAAATATGACCTTTAAACATCGGGTACTCATCAAGAGAGAATCAAACTATCTAACCCAAAGAAGAAAATGATCAAATAACCACCCAACAAGCAATACACCCAAGCAAACAGAACCTCTAACAGCACTGTCGAAGCACTAGATCAATAGTTATGATTATAGACAACTCTTAAGAATGGCCGAACTAGACCCAATGGCCCCCACATTCAATCACACATGGTAAAATGTGACCTCGACGACGAGATGGATATCAAAACTCTCGGACAACTGTAACTATTCAGGATAGCTCTTCTATAAGTTCTCATAAGCAAGGCTGTGCGTGTAGAATCACTGGTATACTTCAACTATTTCAAATCACACCAAATCTGCCATAACTGAAAGAACCAAGTTGGCCAAGGATGCCACCCTACCATGAGGACAATCGTAGGATCGGTACATCTGATCCACCACTAGGGATTCACCCACATAAGTAAAAGTACGTGTGGGCATAGGGAGTGAATCATACTCTAAATCATGTATAGAAGGAAATAAGTGGTAACATAAGAATGTACAGAACCAAAGTTGAACAACACTAAGTGCTTCCTCTAAAGAGCCTATATCAAACATTTTCATTTAGTTGACTTCATTTCTTTGATTTTTAGCTACTTACAATCCACCGGTCTAGTCCCTATTACGATCGTACCATCCTTTATTTATCAAAGGCCCCATACTCTTCTCATCATCCCAGTGAAGCCTAGACTCTCAATACTAACAACCATCATAACCACTCCAGCCATTTACCTTACTCTCAAACCGTAACTAGTATCAAAGTCTTCTTAGAAAGCACATTATCGTCTCCAAAAATTTTGAACTATGGCTCCCTCTCTTTCCATTTAAGCATTCCATGATAGATATGGGTCACACCCAAGACTGATAACACTAATTCCAAATCTAAAAGTACTTTCTCATCGAGGTACAACAATTGAATCACACCCAATGTCAATTCCGCACAATCTTTCACATATCATGTTTCAGCTACCATTTCAATCCATCACATACCTCATGCTAAAACTCAGAGAAATCCTTAGTCTCTCTAATAATTCTATATATTATAAGCGCATAACCTCTATTCACCATCAAATGTCATCTATGTGACGTATCCTATCAATATAGTAGTTTCAATCCCCTCGAAATCCTCAATAACCATGTAGAACTGTAGTTCCATCCTGTAGTGCATCCATAATTCACCTACCATAACTTGAACAATCTAGCCCCACATAAAACATAAAATCTTTCTTACCTCACTATTTGTCAGCCAAACCAAAACCAATCTTCATAAAAGTCGTTGATAAGCCCCTAGTAAGTCTGTGTCAAACCAGTTCACATTGTATAGTCACATCTAAACTCAAAGGCAAAAATCCTTACTACCTTCAACTCCGAACCAAGGGTCTATACGAGATGTCTTATTCCTTCACCTTTCTTATATTCCTCCCATGATGCAAATTCTAAACACCTTGAACTGTTCAATATACTTGACTCTTATTCCTTTCACTAACTCAGTTACCAATCTTATCCTGTAACCGAAAACACATGACATTTTATCTCTTACTCTAAACAATAACTTAAAGTGAAAACACTTCCTTAGGTCCTTTAATAATCAGAAGTAATAAATTTTACGACCCAAATCATGCACAGGTCCTTTAAAATGCTCAATATCCCATACGATCAATTATTTTCTACCTTACCAATCTATACCTTGACAAAATAAACTACTATGAACGTAGACTTACAATGAACAACTTGAATTCTATTCCAATTGTGTAACCCGATCCCCTTATCTATCACCATTAGCTCATACCTTTAGGATCTTTACAAATTCACGTATCTTAGCTTATCATTGATCGCCTCTCCATCAACTTTACCATAAATTTCACTAAAAGTTCAACCGTCCCAGTTACCAAAGTTGAAATCACAAAAGAACTTATGACCACACTCGAACCGAACGTCTGTAGACTCCTTTCTCAAATCTTATCCAACAGTTTTTAACTAATCTGATGAACCCAAGAAACTATTACCATAACCAGAGAAAAACAAGTGAAATCACGCGTCTCTGGACCCAATTTTTAACCCTATGAAGATACATCTTTGGCCCTTGAAATCAGATCCTTACGCTCACTTCCTTCCGAAGGCTACACTACATCCCACTAATTCTTTCCATTATGATTCTAACTCCTTTCAATTCTATTCGAGCGGCGTCCCAGCACCTCATACAACTTTCTATATAACCACACTAATCATCAAATATTAGTAAGCCACAACCTTAGATACTCACGAGTCTTCATTACAATACAGATTTCGTTTAACCAAAAATTCTTATCATAAAGCTACATCATATTCTTAATCTATCATGAATCTTATTGCCGTTATGCTCAATAGACGTTGCCCTCATCACGAAATCAACCTTATCATCGACATAACACCTTAAATCCAGTCATACCAACCAAATCCAAAAGACTAACCCAATTTTATACGCACTTTCTTACTAAAATCCTCAATTGCCTTCACACAAGTATATTTCCTAGGACTTCCTTTACCTATAAACTTGTCATTCTAGTGTCAATTCACTCCTTTGGAGATTACGATGAAATCACTAGTCCTCATTTAGAATCCTCAAAATACACTTCACAATCAAAACACATTAATACCTTATCGTAGATCCACCACTATAATTTTCCTTATGCACAATGCTTAACTCAAGCGTCCGTAGTAACAATCCAGTTGGTTTCTCATATGTAAATGCAGCATCAAACCTCATTACCCTAGTAGGTGATACAACTAATAACCCATTGAGTAGTTAGTATTCACACTTGACATTCGACGTATCTAGTTTCAAATACCACTAGTACCACACCATAGAAATCGTTTAGATCCACCGCTAGAACACATCATATCTACCGAGAAGATTGTACCCAAATAGCCCACACATTTCTACCCATTGAATAACTGCAAAACATTATCAAATCCATTTCGTCTATAGTCCAATCGATATGTATTCTTTCTTAGATCAGGTCGATAGTCAAAATAACACTCCATAATTCTAACCAAGTAAGCATAGGTACCGTTGTAGTAGTCGTTTCATGACCCTCTTTGACATGCACTCAATCTATGAAACTGCAGTAGAGATTCTGACCTCAATTGCCGCAACATCATTCTCATCATTCGCTAAGCAACCCATATATGTTATGATAACTTTACTAATTGTAGTTTCTAAAGTTACCGTGTTCATTATCTAGCCATCCCTTTAATTATTCCACTAATAATTGTCGAACCACTCCATATATTGCCTATACCACACAAGTATTATTCTCTCTGCTAGGGTAACTAAGTTGAATAGCTGAAAAATTCTGAATCTGACCACACATCCTTTTTATAAGTCTATCACTTCCACCTTAGTATCAGGTCTCACATCCAAGCCATACACGACACATCAATTTCTCACAAGAAGAACCACACACGAGTCATCACTATAAGTGGGAGAGTGGAATGAAGTGATAAGAATAAAAACAGACAAAGGATGCACGATAGAGATTCAAAAAGTGAAGATTTTTCTTAAAAGTCACTATAGCCTCTCGAAGATAAGCAACACACGTCTCCGTACCGATCCTCGAGCCTCTACTAGACTTTGCTTGTACACACATGAGACCTATGAACTTGGGGCTCTGATACCATTTTGTCACGACCCAAAAATGGACGTGATGACACTCGTTTAATCCCACCAAGGCAAGTCAGCTTAAAATCCAAGTAATACAAAAAATGCGGAAGTAAAATAAGAAAAAGAGACTAACACTATCTAATAATGCATAAATCATAATCAACTCAAAATAAAACCCAAAACCTAGTTGTCACGTGCACAAACCTATATTGTATTACAATAGATTTGAAAGAAAACACAAGTTTCAAATGATGTTGTCTCTAAAGTAGAACAAGATCATAAATAGGAGTAAGAAGGTCCACTGAGATGACGAACAGCTACCTCACAAATCTCCACAGGAAGCCTCGGAAAGAAGAGAGTAAAAAGTATCACGAAGGTCTGGGCTCGTAACCTACAAAGAATTGTAGAAGCAAGGGGTGAGTACCAAACCACACGGTACTCAGCAAGAAAACTTCTAAAAACAAGCTAAGGGTAGGGAATACGGGTACTCCTTACACCCCACCCAAACCTCCACAACTGCAACCTGCATAAAAACCAGCCCAACCTAATAGTTCACAATTTACACAGCACATAGCTCAACCACATCACTTCAACAATTATAGATCAGCAACACATGATATTAAATTCACCAATCACAAGTTCCACAGGAAGTCACTCACAAGTTTACAAATGATAAAGATATGCAATGCAATGAAATGCAATGTCAAGTATAGTGATGCATGTCTGACCTAGTGATACACACCCGCTGTCTCTCAGTTCGGGACCCATAGAGGACATATCTGTCCATGCATCCGTCGCGGCGTGCGACACGACCCTCGATAATGAAATCTGTCGCGGCGCGCGACACGTCCCCCGATAATAGAATCCGTCACGGTGTGCGACACGTCACTCAATAATAGAATCCATCGCGGCGTGCGACACGTCCCTCGAATCATAATATCCGTCGCGGCGCGTGACACGTCCCTCGAAATGGTACATCCTCTTTAATTTCTTATTCTTCCTCAATTCACATAACACTTATCACAACTATGTCTCAGAACCAATGCAAATAACATTTTCACAAAAATAATGAGGAGATGACCATTTTCATAACAATGCACACTTCACAACAACACAATCGTGATACAACATCAACAATGAATCAATACGCCTTTCAAACCATTCTCAACACATCACACACCAATAATCAATCACATTGTCTTATATTACCCCTTTTTCATCATTAAAATTATTCAATATGGACAAGTCAACCCATCACCAAGTCTCATTACTCCCCAACACATACCACAAGGAAATACACGAATTCTATACACTTAACAAGGGTTGAGAAATCCACTTGCCTCAACCAATCGAATAATTACTCCGGAACTTGAGCCTTCCCCTTTCGTTGGGCTTCCAAATCAATGCAATCTATTCACATAAATAATTACAATAAGATTTTGAAACTAACAACACCCATATTACTTTATGTCTAGCATAGACCCAAAATTCATAGACTACGAATCTATAATGAAGTTCCTATTCTTGAAGCCAATTAATGTATCAACTCTCATATTTCTCAAATTCAAGCCTAGGGTTAAATTTCAATTTTTCCAAATAACATAACTCAAATGTCATTCATATAATACAATACACCTAATATTTAATTACTTGACTCACTATTTTGAAACTTGTATCAAAATGTAAAAATCATGAAAAGAAACTACAAAATCAAAATCAACGGAAAAGGAGAAATAATACGAAGCATCCAACCTATCAGGGATCAAATTTCCAATCACCATCAATTCCACACTTCTTTTACCTCATGATTGAGTCATCATTACCTAACTTACAAACCGTCCAATCAAATTTCACTTTCACCACTAAATTTTATCTTCTAGCCCTAAGTGAATCACATATTACAACACCAATTAAAAGATCACTTCAATTGCCATCCACTAATATTATAACTAGATGCCAGCAAATTCTAGAAATTAAAGGCATTCAATTAAGTTAAAACTTGCCTCGTTGTCCTTTCTTTTACCTGAAGCAATTTGTTACGTCTTTGAGCGTACGCCAAAACAGTGAGGCTATGAATTCACATAGTAATTGACTTGTGTTATAACTCATTATAATAATAAACCCCTTTTTTAAATTTAGTTTTTACATATGGGCCAAGTGACATAAGCTATTAAATAAATTATTAACTTAGCCCATTATCTACCAATTTAGTAAAATAATTATTAATAAATACCCACCAACTAAATAGTAGTAAGTAACAAATAACTCAAAAATTCCTAAACCAACTTCACCGACTGATCAAAACTGACTCAGGTAACTATCAGGAGGGATAAAACGGTAATTTTTATGATAATTTCCAAAAATGACCTTCCTGATCATTACAGTTATTCATCATCAACTTCTACCTACTTCATTCTCAAGTATAAGCTGTGTTGATCTCTTGTGTATTCTTATATTATTTTATGCCCATACTTTTTAGAAGCTCTTGTATCTTTCTAGATTAGGCCCATGGGATTAGTTAAACAAAATAAAACCGAATGAATTTTCTTACTTTAATTTACCTTGTTAGCACAGACATAACTCTTTAATAAATTTTGATTTAATTGGGAATGAATGGTAAAAATTAGCCTATCTAGTTAAAATATAGTAGATATCAATATGGTTTCATAATTGGATTGTGACAGTTAGTATCAGAGCCTTGGTTATCGGTGTCACATGTACAAGAGCAATATCAAATAGAGTCTTACAGATTGTTGTCTTGACGGTCACGTCGAATCCTCTGAAGGTTATTAGGCATCTAGGAAGTTTCTCTTTTGTTCTCTCCTATCGTGCTATCTCAATGTGTTAGTCTTCCAAGTTGAGTTCAATTGGTATAAGAATGATTCCAATTGCTATCTTGATAAGTTTGGAGTGTCCAAATGATATTTTTGATTTTGAAGAGAGGTTCAAGACCTTCGAGGTAAGAAAACACCCACTTCTAGCTTGATTCTTTCCTGGACCATATTTGGAGAAATGTTCGCCTCACAACAACCTTTGTTTTGTGCTATTTATTATCATTTTTCGTTGTGGTAGAAGGAATGTCGTGTGTAATCTGTTTGTGAAGTCAATTACATATTCGAGCTACTTTTAGGTAAGGCTCTGCACCTACTTTTTCTATAATTTCATGACTTGTAGTTTGAAATTGATTCCTACTATCTAAGCTTTGTTTTGATGCATTTTCTTAAAGTTGCGGAGTAAGAATTATGTTAAAATATTGAGGCAATTTATTGTACTTGATAAATAGAACATTTTTGTTAAGTATGTTTTCTCCAATCATCTCTTTGTCTTTTTACATGTTATGGCATTTTGTCGATTTTTGAGCCACGAGGCATCATTTGAGTGTCGTGGCTTCGGACAAGCTAGTTGTTGTATTGTAATATGTTTTGATGTGTATATTGATGGTATTAATGTTATTAAGGTATAGGATAATGGTGCACCACTTTTAGGCATTGCGTATAGAGGAGTGTGCCTTGTTATATTACTTTGGGAGCTTGCCTATCTTGTGAGATGTTGATATCCCTGTGTTGTTGTTATTAGCTGCTGGTTTTTTAGATATTATAATATTATTTGTTGAGTTAAAAGTGGGCTGGTTGTGATGAAGATCTTAATGTCTTATCGATTGGTTATGGCTCATTTTTTCAGCCTTGTTGATTCTCGCATTGTTGCATTACTTTTGGTTGGCCAAGTTTCATAGAGACACCTTTAGGAATTCAATTGAAAGTTATGTTAATTAAGGGTATTACTCCTCTTCTAGTGTCATCATGATGGTCTAAGCTTTCAATGGACTGTACATTATCGTTATATGATTTGTAGTCGTATTCTATTTAGTTGGCTACCAGAATATGATATAGTGCCTATCAGTAGGATATATTCCTGACTTAACAATCTAAAAAATCATGTTATGATTATGTTTAGTAGTAAACGCTCAACTATATTCTATTTTCAGAGCATATGCGATCGTATGCAAAACAATACCCAATATTTGAGGCCGGGGCCGAATCACAAGGATTTGTAGATTGAATCAATCTCAAATTGATTTCTCAACCCCAAATAAACTAGCACATTGTACTCTCAACAAGTGTATATATAAAATGGGGGGTTTTAGAAAACAACTAAAAATTGTCAAGTATCAAACGCAAGTAAACAACAAAAATAAGTTGTACCAAGATTGGAAACGATAAGGGATGTGTGCATTGCGATGGAGTGTCGACACAATATGCAAACATTAATAAAAAACAAATTGGCAATACATGGATATCATTTAGTCTCGGCTACATTCGATATTCTCTCGAGCTATCAAATGTATATCCCTTGAATTCTCTCGAACTCCAAGATCCTTACGAATAAAACACCAAACATTGCTTGAGTGGATTATCTTATATGGGAAATTAATCGGATTATCCTATCTCTAGCTAAAATCCATAGGCTAATTTCACCAAGTCCTCTCTATTGAAGGCTTACCCAACTCAATTTTGCTTTCTTAAGCCAAAATAGGGTTAAAGAGCTCAATCAATGTTTTGAACCACTGATTTTTAGATAAAAACATCAAGACAACATTAAATACATGCATAACAATCAATTTTAAAACTTTTTAATCAATATACATTGGGCTTTACACCCACATCTTGCGCACAAACACCTAACTATAGATTTAGCAACTTATAATTGAAGAAATGGAGATAATACCCGTATAGGAAAACTCCATTTCAAGAAAATTTGATTAACAACTCTGAGACCCAAAGTATCGAAGCATGCAAGTATAGATTTTCTTCCTTAGAAAGCAAGGAAAGTTCTTAGCTACTTTATATCACTACAAAATTATCCCAGAAGTTCTTTTCTCAATACTATTCCCAATTGGGAAGAAGATAATGTTATATAATTACACAAATCCCTATTTTGTCCTTGAAATCTTCCAAAGGAAGCACTTTATCCTCTAAGTATGTTTCTGCCCTTACGCTTTCTCTCTTCAACTTGCGTTGGACCAGAAAAATGTCAATCCAAGATTGTCTAGTGCCAATCGCATTGCTGCTTCACTCTTCAGTTTCTTCAATAGCATTGGCATTGGAATCAGTGAAATGCCGATCAAGAATTATACAGTGTCAATAAATTGTCGGTGCTTAAAAAGTTTTCCTCAACTTAAGCCTACGTTTAGCTGGCAAGATGCACACTAATTCCTGTGGAATGCCGGTTCCTTCACTGGTGTGCCTTACTTATTTTAGCTTCAAATCCTTCAAACTTGACTTTTCCAAAGAATGTTTGCATATAAGAGAATTAGGGCCTAAAATCCCTTCAATTAGCATTAAAATATAGCAATAATTCTAGAATTTGAGTCTAATGAGTTGATAAAATACCAACTCATCAAACCTCTAAATTTGAACTATTGCTTGTCCTCAAGCAAAACATTCACTAAGCACAAGATTTACACTCAGCCAAACCCAAGATAGGATTTGCATAATTACACACTAAGAATGAAAAATAACAAACACAAAAGATTCAAAACAAAATACTCTATATGAAAGCACGACTCACAATTGATTCCACCATCAATACAAGGTAAATATTTTCTTTCTTTCAAAATCATTTTTATTTAAGACAACTTTTTCAATCACAACTCAGAGACAATATAAAGGTCATTCAAGCACAATCTCAAAGCATCTCAAATCAATGACATCAACCTTAAATTTTTGCCTAAGGATTCACAAAAGTTTATTGCATTCATGCAATGCAATTGAAATAAAGACCTCACCATTCACTTAAAAGGTGTAAGGACACACACACAATAGAGAATCGCACTCACAATCATGAATATCGATTTAAGGAATTATAGATCAAACAAATTTGTAAATTCTCATAGAGGAATTAAAGTATATACATATTGAAGCATAGGTTTTCCGTGTATGCATATTGTCACTAATGTAGATTAACAAGGCCCAAAATCACCAAGAACTTGCGGGTTTAACTTAGGCTTGGGAAAAAGGGTAGGATATCATTTGTTCAAGCGACTAAGAAGTCTCTCTAACTCTATCAAAATTCATTTGATCACACCACTCATATATTTTAATTGCTTTCACCTTATTTCTCCTATTCATGGTGTTCACTCATTTCAAACACCCATTCTTTCTTCTCACTTGAGGCATGTGCACACCATGAGCTAGCACCACAATTTTGTTTTCCTTCTTTTTATTCTTTTATCCATGAACTCACTTAAGCACTTTTCATTTTGAAGCTTACGATGTTTTATGATTTAAAGCTCATTCCTCTTTATTCTCTTGGTGCACAAATCCTCCAAACTTAGACTTTTGCCTACATCACAACTCATTCAATTTTCTTTCCCCAGACTTATGCTTTTAGCCTATACTTTTTCTCATTAGCAACTAGGGGGTAATGAGAGTGCCAAACTAGAGGATTACAAAGGCTTAAGGTATGCAACATGGTGGAAAAAAGATTTGGTTCATGCTCAATGGAGTTGACTAAGATTATATCTAAGGAAGGAAAATTTATGAGTAAAGTGGCTAGTCCAAAAGGGCCTAGGTTCATCCTTCAAGCCAAACCATATTTAAAATTTCTCCTTGAAATATAGTTTCGGACAAATTCTAGACAATATGCATACACAAAAATGATTCAAAACCTTTCCGCACAAGCCATCACATCCTAACAAAATCTCAAGTTAGTCTAGTAATCAATTAATGGATTCTCCCACAACAAAGAAAATTCTTTTAAATATTGTTACACTTGGTCTAAGAATGCTAGCTTCTACAAATTGTTGATGAGATATAGAGCCAACATATTGATGGTCGCAAAATGTTTCAAATGGTAAAAAAAATTGAAGGATTTAAAAAAGGAAGTTGAGAGATCCAAATAGCCAATACCTTTAGCAATATTGTTGAAGAAGTAATGCTAGAAAAATGCACAAATGGTACTTCAACTTCAACCTATTAATCAACATCAACAATAGGAGTAGAACGATAAATATATCAAATTCAAATAATCTTCTTATTTAGCAGAGGTGTACTTACAACTCAGAATAAAGCCACATGGATAAAACTTGGGAACAATAACACCAACTACATCTTATTTAGTTTTTAAACACAAGTGGTTACAACTACCTACAACTCAATTGGAGGATTAAAATAGAGTGTTACACCATGCCCAATAGATCATAGCTAGTATCAAACCATATACAAATGAGAATCTTAAAAAGGACATGTCGAGTATTGATGAGAACAAAAGTCTAAGTCGATGGATATGGAAGTGATTTCTTTCAAGCTTCTTAGGGCAGTATTGGCAAGGATATGATAGAGCCAGTATTGCAATTCTTTAAGAATGGTAAACTTCTCAAACAACTTAATGCCAATATGGTTTTGGTAATTCCTAAAGTTTTTGCTTCACTGAATGCTGATCAATTCAGACCTATATCATATTGTAATGTGATTTATAAGTGTATTTCAAAGTTGATTTACACTAGATTGAGGAAACCGTGGCTAGTTTAGTGGTGACAAATCCGGTAGCCTTTCTTAAAGGTAGATTACTAGTTAACATTGTGTTGATATGCCATGATATTTTAAGACATTACAACAGGAAGACAACTCTAAGATGCCCCATGAATATTAATCTTAACAAATCTTATGAGATGGTAAGTTAGGACTTCTTCCCAGAAGCATTGAGAGGGTATGGTTTTCAAAAAACATTTACCATATTCATAACATTCACCACAATGTGATGTCCTACGTAACATTCACAAGATTTTCTATTAGGGTGAATCGGGAGGGTGATAAGGATTTCAATTGGGGATGAATCCAATTGAAATCAAATGCAGAATTAAACAACACAAAAGTAAGATAGATGAGAAGGGATGATAGAAGGGTTTAATAGAATCAACAATTAAACCAAGGAAGAAGAAGAAACTTGAATTCGAAAAGAAACAACTCAATTGAAAATCACAAATGAGCAATCTCAAGTGAAATCAAGGTTAAGAAGTCCTAAATCAACAATGGAATTCACCCATCGCTAATCTAGATTTAGCTATACTAAACTAGACTAACCTAAAGGGAATCCTCCTTTAAACTACACTAACCTAAAGGGAATCCACCCTTAAACTACACTCTTGAAAGAGTTTCTTCATTCAACATTCAAAATATTTATACTCTAAGTCTTCTAAAATGAAAAAGACTACTATTTATACTAACAAAATAAAGAAGACACATTCTTTACGATTTTACCCTTAATGAGATAAGGGTCTTGTTTGGTTGCCTTCTTTTGTGAATTCTTGAATTTATGAGATGGCCATTTGCACACATGACCTATTTCTTCTTTCTCTTCAATTTGATGGACCTTCCACACATTGTATGTATTTACTTTGTGTCCATCAAGCTCCACTAAAGCTTTCATGTGATCCATGTTATCTATGTCGTTATCATCCTCCCCTTATTAAAAAGGATTTGTCCTCGAATCCAAACCTTGAAAAATCATGAAAAGGACAGAAAAATATATCCTTATAGCATAAGGGTTAGTACAATGGTTAGCACAAATAGGTAAATGCCTCTTTTTCTCCTGAAGTTGTTACACCAAGGAGACTCAATATCAAGGAACAACCAAGTATCCTCCATTAGCATGACTATTCAACCCATAGATGGAACACAAGAAAATTGACTATTCCTCATATCAAAAGGATAATACCACCCAAAATAAGGTACTACTAAAAGCTCACATACTACCAAACGTTCACCGGGGTTAAAATGATAGAAGGTCCACATAATCGGGTCATACAAACAATTATAGACCTCAATGAAACCCGACCCACATGCAATGCACACCTACGACAAGTATGAGATTCATCATATGCAAAGGAGAAAGGTATCATGCACATTAGGGTCATCTAAGGTGTTCCTATATGAAAGATCACAATTAGGTTCAAGGATCCTAGCACTCATTACATCATAAGATGGAACACACAAAGATAACATGATGAATTTAGGATAAACCTCACATTCTCTTGATAAATAACTCCTACACCTATAAGATGCACAATCAACAAGATCATACGCAAATAGATAGTAAAGAAAGCGGGTTAGAAAATTACCCTTCCATATACACAATGTAGGCCCCTCAACTTGATTTTAAACCATCAAGAAGGAGTTTCCATCATAGGGAAAAGTGCCAACAAATTCATCCAAATTGTGCTTGTCATCTTGACCAAGCATCACTTCACAAATGCCATAATTCAACTTATTACCGGGGTCAAATGGATATAAAATCCATGAACATGGATCAAGTTCACCCTTTTTTGGCTGGTTGGCACTCTTATCTTCCAACAACATACTACACTAAAAAATGTGAGCATCATCATATGCAAACAAGTAGTAGAGAAAAGTGTCACATAAATGAACTTCAATCAAGGTGTTAGCAAGTTTAGCCTCCACTTTATATACAAAAGCGTCATAACTCATATGAAGAATTGGAACACACAAGAAAGTAATAGCAATTAATACATAAGCATCACCTTTCTTGTTAATACTACCCTATAATGTACTATCATCTTCAAAATAGAGATTTCCGTCTTCTGAAAGTGTGTCATCACACTATAGTGGATTGTCAAACAATTTGTAACTGTCAAGAGTGGATACACATCCAACATTATAAGACATTCCACTATGCGGACTCTCAAGAGTCATGTGATCATCAAACAAGAGGTTATCCTTAAAACCACATTTTAACTCAAAATACTCATAAGAAGAACAAGGGATGCAATCACAATTCAAGGAGTCATCATTTAGGTGCAATGACTTCACATGACTATTTACATGACTAACTATATCAATATCATCACTAAATTGAAGTTCCTTAAGTTCATCACAGAACTCCTCATTTAGTGGGTCATTGTAACACTCAAGTTGATCAACACCAATATCACTTGATAATGAACTATCATTCAAAGCACATGCATCAACACTAGGTGGACACAAATTAATTTTACTAGAAGAATCAATTTGGTCATCAATAGGATCAACTAGTGTATCCACATTCTCAACATGCACATTAGCAAAACATGGCAAAGAATCACATGAAAATGTACTATCATTCAAAGCACAAGTGTCAACACTAGGTGGACACAAATTGATCGTACAAGAAGAATCAATTCAATCATCAATAGGATAAATTGTGTATGAACACTCTCAACAAATACATTATCACTATGTGGCAAAACATCATTAAGCTAACATGAAAATAATCTATCATTTATACTCAATTGGCTACTAGCCACACAATAAATTCCCGAGTTTGAGAAAGTGTAAAAATTAGCTTTGTTACCTAGTAGCTCATAACACAAAGTGTCTTCACCTTGGTTATAAATATTGGAGCACATTTACTCCTTCTGAAAGCCTTCAAGGTCTTCATGATTCTTCGCATTTTGAGGGTCTTTACTAGGCTTGCTTCCAAGGACACTTACAAAATCATTAAATCGACTAACGAAAGAAAAGTTACATAAGTTAGGATAAGGTTGTGACAACCCTCTCACATCACTCCACACAACCTTTCCTTTTTCCACTCTAGAGTTGTCACTTTTCACACCCTTACTCCTCTTAATCTTTTGTCTCTCTATTTTATAATAGTTAGGGCAAGTGCAAAGGATTCCTTATGAAGGGTTAGAAGATCCCTTCTAGTTTAGCTCCCACTTTGATGCACAAGGAGTGGATGTTTTGACTTCCATGTGAAACTCCTTCGATTTATCTTCACAAGAAGTAGCTTTCATTGTTTCCAAAAGTAACTCCATAGGCTCAACTTCATGACGAGTAGCTTGTCTCTCTTGTACCATAGACTTGACCTTTTCAAACATTTGCAAGCAATCATTAAAATCCTCCCTTAATGTGGTAAAGGATTCTCTTAACTCTACTATTTCATGTCTTAGTATTCCTCCCACTCTACCTCCAATCTCATCACCATACGGAGAACAGGAAACATTGGAACTAGGATGAGAAGAACAAGTTATTATATGCTAGGAAGTAGGGAATGTACATTTTCTATGGTCCACATGAGGACTCCGAAATGGTCCATCCCATACATCTATACCTTCTTTCTTAGAATAGGGAGTATTACAAGACGAGAAAGGGAATTCAACCTCACAGCTTCCATTTTCATCTAGATTCCACTAAAAGGATTCATAAGATCTATGGGAAAAATTATTGTACCTCACATCGTCATATAACCATGGTGTGAAGTATGAGAATCTTCATCTTCACAATGGTATACACCATAAGGTCCTTCTACCCCTTCAACATCATCACAAGAGTAATAAGCTCTATTTATCTCATAACCGTCTCCAGAGTAGTAGTTCTCACCACCATGTTGTTCATTACCCCATCGACCATCATAGCCATCACAAAACTCATTTTCACCATGCTCGTAGCTCACATTTCTATAAGCGTATTCATCAATGTCATATTCACAATCTTTGAAAGTTACGGATGACATTCTTCCTTGTAATCACCTTGTACCTACCTACAAAACTTAGCAAACAAGTTTAGTGGCAAAATTCCTCACACCTCTCTTATTTGATCTCACACTCACCTTTCTAAAGTGTCTTTCCAAAGTTGATAGAGAACTACCTTTGCCCAATCAATTCACAAGATCACTAATTCTTTGTGGTGGAGTGGATTCTTATGACTCTTGAAATAAGAACGACCCAAAAAGAGAAGCTAACGGACTTGAAAAAAGAAGGTTATCAACGAATTAAGATGAGAAAAGTAGAAGAAAGAAGCACCAAAAGATTCGGACTCAAAACAAACTAAGTAACAAAAGTAGAGGAATTATGTGTTGTTACTTAATTTGAAGGATCAAAGGGATTTGATGATTAAGAACTAGTTAACGAGTAATTAAAGATGTTAATTAGTTGAGAAATAGAAGAAAAAATGAGCGTGGAAGAAGAAGAAGTCAATTTGGACACTTAGAAAAAATTTTAAGCCTCAAAGAAGTTCATCACTTGCAATACTTTGATTGGATGATTTGATGATTAAAACTACTTAAAAAGTAATTAAAGATGTTAATTAATTATTAAATAGTTGAGAAATCAAAGCAAAAAAAGAGTAGAAAAAAATCATGAAGTTTGAACACTTAGAAAAAATTTTAGGTCCTAAAAACTTCTCATACTTAGAATATTTTTGGGCTCTTAAGGGAAAAACCTGCAATTTCAGCCTCTGAAACTGAGCCCCACGCTCCAGCTGTGCATCTGGGCTTTGTTGGTAGTTAGTTGTTGCACTGGCTTCTGACACGGCAGTTGCGTGGCACTTGCATGGCACTGGCTGCTGACATGTACGTCGGCCACGTGGAATTTATTTTTTAAATTAATTTTTTTTTCCAAATTTCCACGAGTGGACCAATAAACACTTTGACCAACTTTGACTTATGAATATTAGATCAAATGTAATTTCTTCCTTCTTCTTCTTCAAGAACAACTTGAAGATTATCAAGAACACCAGGAACACACATTAAACCTCAAACACTCAAATCAACTTGGAATCGACTTAAAATTTAGGGTTGCCTTCCCCTCAACTAAGAGAACAAACCCCAATAGTTATTAACCTTCAATTCCTCCTCAATCAAAAGACTCACTTTCAAAATTTGAAAAGTTTCAAGCTCTCAAAATCCTTCAATGGTAACTTCACTTTTACAACTAAATCAAACGAAATTTGAAAACTAGACTCAAAAAATACTAGGGAACAAGGATCTTGTGTCAAAAACAACAAACCCAAAAAATATTTTTTATGGAATTTTTAGATTTTTATTTTATTTTTGAGTAGATCAAAATTCTAAGACTTAGATTTATGAAAACAAACCTTAACCTAGGCTCTGATTCCAAATGATAAGGATTTCACTTGAGGATGAATCCAATTGAAATCAAATGTGGAATTAAACAACACAAAAATAAGATAGATGACAAGGGAAGAAAGAAGGGTTTAATTGAATCAACAATTAAACCAAGAAAGAAGAGAAACTTGAATTCGAAAAGAAGCAACTCAACTAAAAACCACAAATGAGCAATCTCAAGTGAAATCAAGGTTAAGAAGTCCTAAATCAACAATGGGAATCCACCTATCACTAATCTAGATTTAGCTACACTAAACTAGACTTATCTAAAGGGAATCTACCCTTAAATATACTCTTGAAAGAGTTTCTTCATTCAACATTCAAAATCTTTATAATCTAAGTTTTCCAAAATAAAAAAGACAACTATTTATACTAATAAAATAAATAAGACATTTTCTTTACAATTTTATCCTTAATGAGATAAGGGCCTTGTTTTGTTGCCTTCTTTTGTAGATTATTGAATTTATGAGATGATCATTTACACACATAACCTATTTATTCTTTCTCTTCACTTTGATGGACCTTTCACATATTGCATATCTTTACTTTGTGTCCATCAAGCTCCTCTAAAGCTTTCATGTGATCCATGCTATCCATGTTGTTATTAGAGGGGTAGGGTTATTTTAAAGGACTGAGACAATGTGATCCTATATCTTCACTATTGTTTGTACTAGTGATGCATTACCTCTCAAAATTATTAAGGAAAATGAGTGACTTACATGATTTCAGATTTCATCCAATGTGCAAGCTACTAAGATCACACATATGATATTTGTTGATGATCTTATGTTATTTTGTGAGCGCTAAGTATAGTCAGTAACTAGAGGTATTGAGGACTTGAATCATCCTACTGAAATCACTAGCTTAGTGGACAACTCTAATAAATCAAGCCTAATTTTTGTTGGTATGGATGAAATGACAGCAATGAAATTATCCAATGTAATTGATTTTACCAAAGATATTCTTTCAATGAAGTATTTGAGATCTTCCCTCTCATCGAAGAAGTGGACCAAAGCAAATTGTCAGCAACTTGTACATAGGATTACTCACAGGATGACTAATACATATGTTAGGACCTTTTCTTATGCAAGAAAATTTTAGATTATCATGACTGTGTTGTTCTCTGTGTTTTATTTCTGAAAAGCTATGTGTATTAATTCTTACTCAAAGCATACTAAAAGAAGTTGATAAGACGTACATAAACTATTTGTAGGGAAGATCAAAGGTGACGAGGAAGGTGACTCTAGTATTTTAGGAGAAGCTATTTAACTAAAAAAATTTGGAGGACTTAATATCAAATGTTGCAAGTTATGAAACATAGTATCAAAGGGAAAATTAGTGTGGCAATTGAAAATAAAAGAGCACGTGTTTTATGTGTTAAATACGTGCATGGTGTATATATCAAAGAGAGTACAAATATTTGGGGGAATCACACACAAACATATTATAGTTAGTATTAGAAAAAGAGCAATTCAATAAAGTTGTCTATGAGACAGTGGTATAGGAATGCAGAGTAAAGTCTCACCAGAAATGGTGATATTCTATTTCTACAAGTTACAATGCATTGCTGGGAAGACAAACAAGATTACAAAACTCTTGATGATAATTTGTAGTGTATGGGTGGAGTGTAAACTTACAGGAGCACTCTCTACAAATTTCACCTATGTGAGTATTGAAGTAGGTCACTTCCTATGAGAATTGGGCTTATTCTCAAAAGCACTCATGAATTGGGATAGCACAAGGCCGTAACATGCTGTCTTTTAAAGCTCATGTTAACACCTTGATTATTATGTGTAGGCAGTGATAGTTTATTTTCCTTAAGCAGTCTGTAAAACCTCGGATTTCAAAAGGGAAAAAGGTTGCAGGGATGTTCTCTACTGGTTCAGGTCTACGAGACCAGTCTATGGTTCGTAGAACCTTCTACGGGTCGTAGACTAGTCTCGTAGAAAGGGAAAAAATAAATTTTTGAAAACCAAGTTTTAGTATCTTTTCTACGGCTGAATAGGATGGTTCGTCAAATGATCTACGAGTCATAGATGGATCTCGTAGGTAGGTCCTGGACTTAGTGAATTTTTAAAGCCAAAGTTGAGTTCTACGTTAAGGATCTACAGACTGTAGGAAGCCCTACGGACTGTAGAAGTGTTCCGACATAAGTTGGGTAATTTTAATGTCCAATACTTGGTGTACGGTTGACCAGTAAGGACCGTAGAAAGTTCTACAATCCATAGGTCTGACCCATAGACTAATTTGGCAGTTAAATTTCAGGGGCTTTTGGGTCTTTTCATAAATGTTTTAAACCTATGCTATTTCGTTTTGGCCTTCATCCTAAGCTCTATATAAATCTTTTTAAGTCCTAAAACTACCCACTCAAACCTCATTTTACTAAATCCCCAAAATCTAACCAAATTCAACCTCCCCAAATTCTCTCAAGACGAAGGAAGAAGAAGAAGATAGGGTTAATTCAAGTTCATCAATCCTCCATTCTTTTTTAACTTTAAGTATTAAGGTATTTGGGTATTCACCCATGGAGTCCTTTCCTCCATAGGGCCCCAAGGTTTCCAATTTCTCAATTCAATTTTAATTGATCAAGTTAGGGTTTCAATTCAATCTTTGTGAGTTTCATCCAAATATGATTTATTATTGTTGATTAAGTTTGCTAATACATGGTTTAATGTTAATACATGATATCTAGTTGAAATTATATTGACCCATGCCTAAATTATGAATTTTCAACTATGAACCTATGGTGAACCCATGAACCTATCAACTATGAATTATGAAGGTATGCATGTTTTTATGAAGTTATTGTAAATGATTTGGGGATGTTTTGAAAGGAAAGTATCAATGTTATTGTGAAAGGTTTTCTCACATGCTATTATGATCATGATTATGAAAGGTATTTCTCACATATGGATTCACATTGGTGAAAGGTTTTCTCATCCATGTTGAATTCTATTTAAGGAGCTATTCTATATTTTGATCTAAAAAGTGTGGATTGGTATTGATCATTGTCTTTCCTATGCTATATTTGCATTTGACTTTTATCTATTCTGTTGGAATTTAGACTTAGCACAGAGAGGGCTTTGAGGTGGAGTCTCAAATAGGGTAATCTCTACTAGCAACCTCTAGTCCCAAACTATGTACCCATGTAGGATTGTCTTAAATGACCTAGCTAGTGGATCCACTTTAGCAAAAGATGATATGTTCGGAGTTTTTCTTGGCAAGTAGATTCCCCTTCTTTTGGTATGAGGGATACACCGGACTCTGTGATATAGCTCTCATGGTCTTATTGTCACTAAAAGCTAATATCCCACAAAATGACTATGTTTCGTCAAAGCTTTCCTTATGTCTCCTATTTTAAATGCATTGACTGTATTTCATGATTTACATGTCATTGCTTATTTAAGTCTTTAAATGTTCTAGGAATGATCATGCCTACATATTTTAAGCCATTCATGCTATCATGCCTATTTTATGCATATGGCCCCATACTTAGTACATTCCATATACTAATGCATACTTGTGCCTATATTGTTTCACTAATGTAGGGTCTGGCGTTCCTAACTCTCACTCTCGTGGCTAGGTGATTCTTCCGAATTTCAAAAGTTTGGTGAGTCCTCATGTTCCGAGGATCGAAATATATTTACTTGTTCATGTCTTTCGTTAGTTTTCAGACTCGTATGTGATGTTTGGGTTACGTCCCAATCGCTTTCCTTATGATGTAATAGATGGCTTGTTCCGCTTTGTCAAAACTCTTTGATGATATAAGACTGTGATTTTGAATTATTTATTCTATTATCTTGTATGATGCATACTAAGTGGCTTCTGTAAGGCCTCTCGGGGTCCCATACGTCATGTTACACCTACGGTATACTTTGGATCGTGACAAACTTGTTATTCAGAGCACAAGGTTTTGAAAGGTCCTAGAATGTGTCATAAGCCACGTCTAGTAGAGTCTTGTTCATGAGTTCGAAGCACACCACATTTATGAATAAGAGGCTATAAGATGTTTAGGAAACTCCACTTCTTTCATTATTCTAAAGTCGTGTGATAGAGTGTAACTCTACATGTCTTTCTCCTAATCCTTATACGATGCTTTTCAGGATATTGACCCTCGAAGAGCATATGATAGGAGGAATGTGAATGAGAATGTGGAGCAAGAAGCTCCTTAAGAAGCTCCACAAGTTCCGGCCGACCCTTTGGCCGAACAAGTGACTAATGTAGAATTTTGAGCTGCTTTTTAAGTGTTGGCTCAAGCCATGATGGCTCATGCCAATAGAGAGGTTGTGGTATCCATGAACCCATATGTGAGTACGGCGGCAACTAGAGTGAGGGACTTTACTATAATGAATTCCCTTGAGTTTCATGGTTCCAAGGTTGAGAAAGATCCTCAAGAGTTCATTGATGAGTATACAAGATTTTGATGATCATGGGAGTGATGCCGATGGAAAAGGCAGAATTGGCCGCTTATCAACTTAAGGGTGTTGCTCAAGTTTGGTTCAACTAATGGAAGGAAGAGAGAGCGGTTGATGCGGGTCCTCTTGATTGGAAAAAGTTTAAGGTTGCTTTCCTTGATAGGTTCTTTCCCATTGAAATGAGGGAGGAAAAGGTACTTGAATTCATTAACCGTCATCAAGGAAATATGAGTGTGAAGGAGTATGCATTGAAATTTAATCAATTAGCTAGGTATGCTTCAACTATGGTTACCGATACTAGGGCAAAATTGAGCAAGTTTTTTTCAGGAGTAAATGAAATAGTGGTCAAGGAATGTCATACCGCCATGCTCAACAAGGAAATTGACATTTCTCGCCTAATGATTCATGATCAACAAATTGAAGAGGAGAAACTTAAGGAAAGGTCTAGGGAGGCAAAGAGGGCAAAGACCGGTGATGGTTACTTTTCACGTTAAAGGTCTGATGGACATGGTCGTTCTAAGTTCTGACAAAGGTTTTCCGGTGAAGGTTTCTCCAATGCTCTGGCTCCTAAGTTCAACAAAGATAGGGTGTCTAAACCTAAACTTCAAGGAGGAAATGGTAGTGGAAATGGATCTTCATCTCCCGCACGCCAAAGGTGTGGCAAGAGTCATCCAAAAATATGCTTGATGGGCACGGATAATTGTTTTGGTTGTAGAGAAAGTGATCACCGCTTGAGAGATTTTCCATATAGAATCGACAAAGGAAAAGATGGCAGGCAAGCTCTGCCTAGTGGCTCGGGTTCAAGTGCTCCAAAGAAAAATCAATTCTATGCACTTCAAACTCGTCATTATCAAGAGGGTTCTCTCAATGTTGTTACCGGTATGTTGAAAGTCTTTCATCTTGATGTTTATGCTTTGCTTGATCCCGGTGCTACCTTGTCTTTTGTGATGCCATATGTGTCTACGAGATTTGATGTTTCTCCGGATGTGTTGTTAGACCCTTTTTCTGTCTCTACTCCTATTGGTGAAGAGTCTATAGAAGTTGTCTTATGTCTTTATCCCATAGAGTCACTCATGTTGATCTTGTAGAGCTTAATATGTTAGATTTCGATGTTATTCTTGGTATGGATTGGTTCCATTCTTGTTATGCTTCTGTTGATTGTAGAACCCGAGTGTTCAAGTTTCAGTTTCCAAATGAGCTCGTCCTGGAGTTGAAGGGGGAAAATTTTATGCCTAAGGGTAAGTTTGTTTCATTTCTTAAAGCTAAAAAAATGATTTCTAAGGGTTGCATGTATCACCTCGTTCGAGTTAGGGATATAGATTTTGAAATCCCTACTCTTGAGTCGGTCCTTGTTGTAGATGAGTTTTCGGAAGTGTTTCCCGGTGATTTACCCGGTGTTCCTCCAGAAAGGGAAATATACTTTAGAATTGACCTTCCCCCAGATACACAACCTATCTCTATCCCTCCTTACCGTATGGCTCCGACAAAACTTAAGGAATTGAAAGAAAAATTGAAGAATTTGTTGGATAAGGGTTTTATCCAATCGAGTATATCTCAATGGGGTGCTCTAGTTTTGTTTGTTCATAAGAAAAATGGTTCACTTCGTATGTGTATTGACTACCAGAAATTGAACAAGGTTACCAGTAAGAATAAATATCCTCTTCCAAACATAGATGATTTTTTGGATAAACTCCAAGGTGCGAGTTACTTCTCTAAGATTGACGTCGGACTATCACCAATTGAGGGTGAAGGAAGATGACATACCGAAGACGACTTTTTGAACTCGGTATGGTTGTTATGAGTTTTGGTGATGTCGTTTGGTTTGTCCATTGCTCCGGCCATGTTCATGGACTTAATGAATAGAGTGTTTAGACAATACCTTGATATTTTTGTGGTTGTATTCATTGACGACATCTTGATTTACTCAAGGAGTGAGGATGAGCATGCCAATTATTTGAGGATTGTATTGTATGTCCTCAAGGACCAACAACTATTTGCAAAGTTTAGCAAATGCGAGTTTTGGTTGAGATCCGTGACTTTTCTTGTTCACATTATTTCCAATAAGGGTATTGAGGTGGATCCTGAGAAGACAAAAGAAGTTAAGAGTTGTCCTAGAGCTCTATCCCCTTCGGATATTCAAAGTTTCTTGGGTGTGGCTGGTTATTATAAAAGGTTTGTGGAAGGGTTTTCTTCGATTGCCTCTACATTGATGGCATTTACCCAAAAGAAAGTTAAGTTCTTATGGTCGGAAGTGTGTGAGAAGAGTTTCCAAGAATTGAAAGATAGACTTATCTCTGCTCCGGTGTTGACTTTACTGGAAGGGTCTGATGGGTTTATGGTTTATTGTGATGCTTCAAAAATTGGACTAGGGTGTGTTCTTATGCAAAATAGGAAAGTTATTGCTTCTGCTTTAAGGCAACTTAATATTCATGAAATGAACTATCCTACCCATGATTTGGAACTAGCGATAGTTGTTTTTGCCTTAAAGATTTGGAGGCATTATTTGAATGGTGTTCATGTTGGTGTTTTTTCCGATCACAAAAATTTACAATATGTGTTCAAACAAAAGGACCTAAATCTTCACCAAATGAGGTGTCTTGATTTGCTAAAGGATATGACATGAGTGTCCTCTATCACCCTGGCAAGGCGAATGTGGTGGCGGATGCTCTTAATCGACTATCAATGGGTAGGGTTGCTCATGTTGAAGATGATAAGAAGGAGTTGGTTCGTGATGCTCATAGATTGGCCCAATAGGGTGTTCGGTTGGTTGACTCTAATGAAGGTGGTGTGATTGTTTAGAATGGTTCAGAATCTTCTTTCGTGTTGGATGTGAAAGCTAAGCAAGGACTTGATCTGATTTTGGTCTAATTGAAGGAAGCGGTGCTTAAAAAGTCCGTTGAGGCTTTCTTCCAAGGGGGAGATGGTGCGCTTCGGTATCAAAGTCGTTTGTTTATTCTCAATGTTGATGATTTGAGGGAGAAAATTTTATTGGAAGCCCATAGTTCTCGATATTCCATTCACTCAGGAGATACCAAGATGTATCGTGACTTGCGGGAGGTCTATTGGTGGGATAGTATGAAGAAGGATATTGCAAAATTTGTGGCCAAATGTCCTAACTGTCAACAAGTGAAAGTTTAGCACCAAAAGCCAGGAGGTTTTTCCAAAGATATTAGTATACATACTTAGAAATGGGAAGATTTGAATATGGATTTTATTGTTGGGTTACCCCGTATTGGCAGCAACATGACTAGATTTAGATTATTGTAGATCGTATAACAAAGTTAGCTCATTTCATTACCGTCAAGGTTTCTTATTCGATGGAAGACTGTGCCAAGTTGTATCTAAGGGAGATGTTTAGGTTGGATGGAGTGCCCCTATCAATTATCTCCGATCATGGTACCCAATTTACCTCTTAATTTTGGTAGTCTTTCCTGAAAGGTCTTGGTACTTGTGTCAAGCTTAGTACAACCTTTCATTCTCAAATTGATTGGTATGCAGAGTGTACCATCCAAACTTTAGAAGATATGTTAAGAGCTTATGTGATTGACTTCAAGGGTAATTGGGATGATCATTTGCCTTTGATTGAGTTTTCTTATAATAATAGCTATCATTCAAGCATTGGTATGGCTCCATTTGAGGCTCTTTATGGAAGGAGGTGTAGATCTCTTATAGGTTTGTTTGAAGTTGGTGAGGTTGCTTTGATATGTCCTAAATTGGTACATGAGGCTATGGAGAAAGTTTAGCTTATTAGAGAAAGGTTGAAAATTGCTCAAAGTCGACAAAAGTCCTAAGCCAATGTTAGGAGAAGAGATTTAGAATTTGATGTTGATGATTGGATCTACTTGAAAATTTCTCCCATGAAGGGTGTAATGAGATTTGGAATGAAAGGGAAGCTTAGTCCCCATTATGTAGGCCCATATCAGATTTCGAGGCGTATTGGTAAAGTTGCTTATGAACTTGAATTGCCTAATGACTTAGCATCGGTGCATCGATTTTCCATGTCTCCTTGTTGAAGAAATGTATTGGTGATCTGACATCTATTGTACCTTTAGAGAATCTTGGTATAAAGGAGAGCCTTTCTTATGAAGAAATTCTAGTTGAGATTTTGGACCGGCAAGTTAAAAAGTTGAGGAATAAGGAAGTTGCATCCATAAAAGTGTTGTGGAGAAATCAAAGGGTTGAGGGTGCTACATGGGAGGCCAAGGCCGATATGATGTCCCGTTATTCCCATCTCTTTCCCTCCGATCCTACTCTAGTTTGAGGTATTTAGTTTCTCATGGTCCAACTTCATGTCTTAGTCATCCTCATGTTTTCTCATGCATGCATGCTCATGAAAACTTTCTTTTTGAGATTTTGATTTAGCTTCATTGATTGCTTCATGATTATGTGCATTAAGCATGATTTGCATATATGCCTTATGAAATGATGTTCTGAATATTTTATAGCTTTGAATCGATATTTCTCCATGATTATGTGCATTTTGATGACGTTGCATTCATATTGGATTGTTAGTTTCTCCCCTACTCTCTTTATGTTGCCTTGAATCCCATTCAAGGATGAATGTTCCAAGGGAGGGAGATATTGTAACACCTCAAATTTCAAAAGGAAAAAAGGTTACATGGATGTTGTCTAATGGTTCAGGTCTACGAGACCAGTCTACACTTCATAGAACCTTCTACGGATAGTAGACCAGTCTCGTAGAAAGGGGAAATAAATTTTTAAAAAGTTTCAGTATCTTTTCTACGGCTGAACAAGATAGTTCGTCAAATGATCTATGAGTCGTAGATGGTCTCGTAGGTAAGTCCTAGACTTAGTCATAGATGGGTCTACGAACCGTAGGAAGCCCTACGGATTGTAGAAGTGTTCCGTCAAAAGTTGGGTAATTTTAAGGTCCAGTACTTTGTCTACGGTTGACCAGTACGAACCATAGAAAGTTCTACGTTCTGTAGGTCTGACCCGTAGATAAATTCGACAATTAAATTTCAGGGGCTTTTGGTCGTTTCATAAATGTTTTAACCCTATGCTATGTCGTTTTGGCCTTCATCCTAAGCCCTATATAAAGCTTTTTAAGTCCTAAAACTACCCACTTAAACCCCATTCTCCTAAATCCCCAAAGCCTAACCAAATTCAACCTCCCCAAATTCTCTAAAGACTAAGGATGAAGAAGAAGCTAGGTTTGATTCAAGTCCATGGGTATTCACCCATGGAGTCCTTTCCTCCATGGGGGCACTAAGGTTTCCAATTTCTCAATTCAATTTCAATTGATCAAGTTAGGGTTTCAATTCAATCTTTGTGGGTTTCATCAAATTATGATTTATTATTGTTGATTAAGTCTTTTAACGCATGATTTAATGTTCATACATGATATCTAGTTTAAATTAAACTGACCCATGCCTAAATTATCATTTTTCAAATATGAACCTTTGATGAACCCATGAACCTATGAACTATGAATTATGAAGATATGCATGTTTTTATGAAGTTATTGTAAATGATTTGGGGATGCTTTGAAAGGAAAGTATCAATATTATTGTGAAAGGTTTTCTCACATGCTATTATGATCATGATTGTGAAAGGTATTTCTCACATATGGATTCATATTGGTGAAAGGTTTTCTCATCCACGTTGAATTGTGTGTAAGGAGATATTCTATGTTTTGATCTAAAAAGTGTGGATGGTATTTATCATTGCCTTTCCAATGCTGTTTTAGTTTTTGACTTTTATCTATTCCATTGGGATTTAGACTTAGCATCGACAGGGCTTTGAGGTGGAGGCTCAAATAGGGCAATCTCTAGTAGCAACCTCTAGTCCCAAACTACGTGCCCCCTAAAGATTGTTTTAAATGACCTAGCTAGTGGATCCACTTTAGCGAAAGATGATATGTACGGAGTCTACCTTGGCAAGTAGATTCCCCTTCTTTCGGTATGACGGATATACCGAATTCCATGATATAACTCTCATGGTCTTATTGTCGTTTAAAACTAATATCCCACAAAAAATGACTATGTTTCCTCAAATCTTTCCTTATGTCTCCTATTTTATATGCATTGACTATATTTCATGATTTAGATGTCAATGCTTCTTTAAGTCTTTAAATGTTCAAGGAATGATCATGTCTACATGTTTTAAGCCATTCATGCTATCATGCCTATTTTATGCATATTGCTCCATACGTAGTACATTCCATGTACTAATGCATACTTGTGCCTACATTGTTTCACTAATGTAGGGTTCAACGTTCCTACCTCTCACTCTCGTGGCTAGGGGATTCCTCTAGATTTTAAGAGTTTGGTGAGTCCTTATGTTCCGTGGATCAAGATACATTTACTTCTTCGTGTCTTTCATTAGTTTTCAGACTTGTATGTGATACATGGGTTACGTCTCAATCACTTTCCTTATGATATAATAGATGGCTTATTGAGACTTATGTGAGACTTCCACTTTGTCAAAACTCTTTTATGATATAATACTATGATTTTGAATTCTTTATTCTATTATCATGTATGATGCATGCTAAGCAGCTTGTGTAGGGCCTCTCGGGGTCTCATATGCCATGTTATACCTTGGGTATACTTTGGGTCGTGACAAAGTCATAGTTCAAGTCTAAGACCACTACGACTCTAGAGTAAAAGTTACAGTTCTACTAAGTGGAGGTTCAATGCAGAGCACACCTTCATTATATATAGTAATCTTCCTTTATTTGATATACTCTATTGTCTAATATTTAAATTAGTGGGGAATTGTTAGTGTGAGCATTTTAATATTATATTATTTTGCTTCCTTGAATTGCCACATCAACAGTTTCTTTTTAATCATTGGGTCAGCCACTAAGTCATTGCTGCAACGTTAGGCCTTTGCGCCTAATTGCTCACTTGTGTTAATCAATGTACATAGGCATTATTTCCCATTACTTGGTGGATACAAAACGTTCTGTTGGGGGTTATTGTTTGTGGCAGAAGATGGTCAACCGTGACCATTGTTTCTCCTCTATTCAATCTCCATTATCTCACTTTTTATTCCTCCATTATACCTTGTAACATAGTGAACCTATAAGCCATTTATCTTCTCTATTTACTACCTCGATATCTTCGTATTCATTGCTTGAAAGACTTTTCTCAACTATAAATAGTGGTGGTCTTCTTTTGTTTTGAGTACAAGAAAATAGAGAGTGCATAAAAGTTTGTCAAAAAAAAGAGAGTTCTTATTAGTTGAAGGCAAGTGTTCTTTGTGTGGAGCTTTGGACTCAACTATTGTCCAGAGATTGTTGAGTTATACTTTGTTATTAGGCTATTGTATCCTGGAGGAGACAAGTCAAGAAGACTTACTGCTGGATAGGTGAAAAATATTTGTTGCAGTGGCTTGAATCTCCTTAAAGAGAGCGAGATATCCACTCCTCAGCCTGAAGAGATTTTATTTTATCCATTTTTATTTTCAATTGTAATTTGTAATCTTGTAATTTTCACTAACAATAACACACTAGAATTTTACTGATCTCAAACCATAAAAATCCTTATAGGTTAAATAAAACAAGTATACCATATATCTCATATTTGCACCACTTCTTGTCTTTCAATTGCAAAAATAGGATTGCTAGTTAAACAAAGGAATCCATTCTGCAAGGAAAGAGAAACGGAATACTATGATAACCTTGTAAAGATTTAAATAACGCCTCTCTTCCTGCCTCTTCAAAGCATTCGATATGGAAATTAGGAGAAAGTGGACAACACAAGTATATCTAAATTCAATAAAAGGGGCATAATAAACTGATAGGCCATCATTTTGTTCCTTTGTGTTTCGTTCTATTCAGACAAAACAAAATGAAATAAATAAAACAAATGCAGCTTTGGAGACTTTGCAATGCAAATTACTTAGAAATGTTAGATAAGCATCCACAAAACGGGTAAAAGTTTCCAGGTTTCAAACTAAATTATATTATCCCAGAGGAAGTAAGATAAAACAAATAATCTAAACTATCTGAGTTTTCGGATAAACATTTGAGACTTGAAAGTTGTTCCTCATGATAGTCTTGAGCGAGTTAAAGGTTGGAATGTATCTAGTCGCTGCAATAACATTACCGTAAACATTTACCACCCTGAACTTCTTCTCTTTTGGCTTGTAAGAAGCTAGTTTTATGCCACTTTGAATGAAGAACTTTCCATCTTTCCAAATTAATATCGTTTCAAAATTATATGTATCCATAAAAGACGGAATAGAATCCACAAAAATGCTATCTTTAGTCAAACACAAACAATTCCTCAACTCTGTAAGCATCAAGTAAAAATAATTTTAAAAATTTTGACCAGGTGGAGGTGGTAGGAACTTCAGCTTTTTTGTTCAAATATTGAAGGAGTCAATGCAGACGGTTTTTCCGTTATCCATCCAATGAAGAGGATCATTCACATTAGCCTTGCCAAAACACACCTTACAGGACTGGGAACTTAGGCCACCTTTCTCCATTTCTCATCACCTCCAAGAGTATAAACCTCCAATTATGATACTTTCCTCCTATTTGGGTGACTTAAATTTGAAATACTCACCCAAAAGAGGATTGTTAATGAAAATGGGGACAATATACTAGGGTCCTGATCAAACACTAATATGAAATGGCAAAAGTTTTCTAACCTTACAAAAATATATTTGAATTCGATAAAAGATGCGGAAAAATAAACGTGACCAACACAAGGAAGCAACAATGATGATCTGACTTGTTATTTGTTAAGAAAGCTCATATCATTCACCTCACAATCCAAAGAATGAGACAATGAGAGATTGTACAACAGAACTCAAAAGCATTGTGGTGTACTGCCAACACTCAAAAGCATCCATAAATAAGTTTTTCAAGAAATAGGAAATAAAACAAATTAAATATATAAACTATATCAATCTTCGAATAAGCATATGAGACTTGAAAACTTTCATCAATGACAATCTTGAGTGAATAGAAACTTGGGATATAGCTAGTTGCTGCATATCCACCATATATTTTTACCTTCCTAAACTTCTTTTCTTTTGGGTAGTAAGAAACTACTTGTACGCCACGATCGCATCAATATTTCTTCTTCTTTCCAAATTTAGATTGGTATCAAACAATCATAACAAATATCTGATTGAATACTATCCTTCAAAATAATATCTTTAGTCCAAGATTAAGCTTTTTTATACTCTTTCATCTACCATATATCAACATAATGACCACAAACATAGACAATTCCTCAATTCTACTAGCGATAAGCAATAGGATGGAGTTTCAAGACAACGCGGAGTTGACAGGGACTTCACCTCTTCTGTCCAACCGTTAAAGGAGTAAATGATGTCATTTTTTCCACAGCCCATCTAATGAAAAACACCATTGATGTTAGCCTTACTAAATGATCTGCATAGAGGTTCTGGAGCCTTTCCCACATTTCTCCATTTCTCATCCACTCCAAGAGTATAAAACTCCAATTCTAATACTTGTGGATGCCCTCAAACTTTCTAACTACTGATCTCAATACTTTATACCTTCCACTGGCTTCACTAAAATAGAATGCATAAGCAACACGGTGAATTCTTCTCACATTTGGGCAATTTAACCTCAAAATACTCACCCAAAAGAGAATTTCTAATGTAAACTGAATGCTCTACAGTATCTTAATTTCCAACCATGCAACAAATAGATGAACCCATTACATGAACCAATTAATATCATGTTTTGTTTAGAGAAAGTGGGTGTAGGGAGGTGAAACCTAGGGCTCAACACTATGGCTCTATTTAGGGGGTGAGAATCATTGTCTTTGAGTTCCACAAGTAATTGGACAAAGGCATTTATCAAAAGCAAAATGCTGGGAAAATAAGATGATCTTTTGTGATACACGTTAACAAACAAAGGATGGGGAGTTAAAAGATAATATCGTAGTTTAAAAACAATCTTACAATGAAAAATGAACTTGATTGGCAATCGTGAACAAATTTTGACCATAATCACCATTGGAAGGTCCATAATCCTCGTGACATGAGCGATTCTTCTTCCTTCGCAATCTCCCTTGAAAAGCTCAGAGCTATTGGCATCCATGGCTATCACTTACTTTAAACAAAAAGGGAGCGAGTTTTGAGGCTTTTGGTCTTATGGATTGACTGGACTTTCATATATAGTATACTCCAAGATTTTATAATTTTATTTCAAGCTAAAATGACTATAGAGGCTACTTTGAGTTCCACAAGTAAGCAGATAGAGTCATTGATTGAAAATAATTATTGAAGTCTAACTAGCAGTTAGCTAATATTAGTTTTTCTTTTCTAATATTATTTCCTACATCTACTTAGGCTTTAGTAATTGATGAAAGTCTAAATAACCATTAGCTAGCCATTGGAGGGAACCTATATATATTACTTTGGAGACTTGAAGAATATAGAATTCTTTTATATTTCTTGAGATTATATTGTTTCTATTCCAAATTTATAACTAGCAGTTTTGTTCTCACATAAAAAAAGGTAAAGTATGTTCTAAACTTTCTTGATATATGATATATTTCATTAATGTGTTTAAAATCGGAAGCGTTCAAGTATTCATTACCTGAAGATATTAATAGGGAACTGTTTCAGGTAACAAATGTTTTCACCAATACAAAACAGAAAGAGCAAAAGTGTTTCAGTAAAATTTTCAATGCCTGAAGAGATCATCAACGATATATTTTCTAGGCTCCCAGTCGATTCTTTAATGTGTGTTAAATGCCTTTCTATATATTTATAAGTCTCTTATTTTAGATAAATGTTTTGTATATATGCCTCATAGACACTCTATATTTCATCCCGATAAGACAAATTCCTCGCACATTTAGGGGATGGAAAATTATCTTATAGCATAGATCAAACGGTGGAAAATAAAAAAGTCGTTGTTTGTCATATTGAGTTAGATGACATTAAATATCCTAGATTTGATTAACGGTTTGTTCTACTTATGGAGTACAAACTAACACCCCCTGCTCTTTATAATCCCACTACAGTATCAGTAAACTATCTTCTTTTCATAAATACCGTTGATGATAAATTTACCCATTATTACTAATCAGTTGGTTTTGAACCGGATGAAAAGAAGTACAATTTTTTGATGAGTAGTATTCCGCTAAAGATGTTCTCACCCACAATATATTGAGTTTTAACTCTTGACTCAAGTGAATCGTAGAGAAATATTAAAAGTGCACCATGTTCGTTGTTTCTGCTACTTGCCGGAGGAGTTTGCATTGAAGGAGTTATCTATTTCTTAGATACTCATGAAAAAAGATGCATAATGGTGAGTATTTTAGAATTATCAAATTGTAGAACGACGTAATATATGTTCCAACAAGAAACTTTTATAACTTGATAGAAGTGAAAGAAAAATTAGCGGTCATTGATCGATCAAGATGGGATGTGGTAAAGATGGATTTGAGGATTTTTTTAGAGTTGTGAAACTTAAGGAATGGATGAATCAAACCATCACATATTTTGAGGCACTTTGTTCTAGCTTGACAACATATTTCTAGGGTTGCTTTGGTAGCAGTACACCTGATGGTGAGACTGTTTTCATAGTTTACAAGCAAAATTGGATTATATTTTATGATTTGAAGAAGAAGAGAAGGAGAGAAATTAAAATAGCGGAGCTTGCAAAAAATGTGGAGATCATTTGTATCTATAATCGTGTAGATAGCCTTTTATCTTGTATCTATTGTTAGTTTTGAAATTTATTATTTTGGAGGGTAACTAGTTTTCTTTTTTATATTAATTCTTATGAAAGACATGATTGCCTATATATATATATTGAGACTGTTCCTATTAGTTTTACTGATAGTCCGACGTTGTGTTCCTTAGTTCGTTCTATTCAGACAAGTGCATAATGAAATGATAAAAAAGAATGAAACTTTGGAGACTTTTCATTGCAAATAAGAAACATTAAAATGGATAAGGTATGTTGCTTATACAGGCAAAGTTGTATTGCTATAAAATAGTAAAAGTTGACAGGTCTTAAGCAAAATTATTCAAGAAACATAGAAGCAAAACATAATATCTAGGAGGAAATAAGACAAATTAAATATCTAAACTAGCTCAATCTTCGGAAAAGCATATGCGACTTGAAAACTTTCCCCAATGACCATCTTAAGTGTATACTTTGACCTTTGTAAACTTCTTTTCTTTTGGGTTGTAAGAAACTAGGTTTGTGCCATGATCTCTTTGCATCAAGATTTCTCCATCTTTCCAAATTAAGATTGGTATAAATTTATCATAACAGATATCTGGTTGAATACTCTCCTTCAAAATGCATTGTTTAGTCCAAGATTCAGCTATTCCATATTCTTTCATCCACCATATATCAATATGATTATGAATATTATCAGACAAACACAAACAATTCCCCAATTCCCCTAGCGTCCAGCCCAACGATGGAGTTTGCCACTCACTCGGAGTTGACAGGGACTTCACCTCTTCAGTAAAACTGTTAAATGAGTAAATGTTGACATTTTTGTTGCAACCAATCCAATGAACAACACCATTGATGTTAACCTTGGTAAATAATCCGCATAGAGGTTCTGGAGCCTCGCCCATATTTTTCCATTTCTCATCAGCTCCAAGAGTATAAACCTCCAATTCTGATACTTCTCGACGTCCCTCAAACTTTCTAACTATTGATCTCAATACTTTAAACTTTCCAGAGGCTTCACTAAAGCATAATTCTTTTCTTCCATTCGGGCAATTGAACCTCGAAATACTCACCTAAAAGAGGATTGCTAATGTAAATCCAATGATCTTCGTCATAACCCCAACCATTCAACAAACAAATTAATCCATTACATGAACCAATTAATGTCATGTTACGCCTAGAAGAATTGGGTGAAACATAGGGCTCTACACAATGGCTCTATGTAGGGGGTGAAAATCATCTTCTTTGAGTTCCACAAGTAACCGTACAGATTCATTAATTAAAAGCAAAATGCTAGGAAAATCAGATGATCTTTTGAGGTGATACATGTCAACAAATAAAGGGTCAAAAGTTAAAATAAGGTACCAAAATTTACAAACCATCTTACAACAAAAATGGACTTGATTGTTAATCGTGAAAGAATTTCGATCATAACCACCGTTGGAAGGTCCATAATCATGGTAACATGAGAGATTGTTCTTCTTTTGCAATCTTCCTTGAAAAGCTTAGAGAATTTGGCATCCATGGCTTTCACTTCCTTTGAACAAAAAGGGGGCTAGTTTTAGGGTTTTATATTATGAATTTCATGGACTTTTATGTTGGGTTTTAAAAGGTGTGAATGAAAATCGAAGATTTTTAACTTTTATGATGAGTTATGATATTTATGAAGAGTAATGACTTTTATGAAAGGTTGTCACTTTTATGAAGAGTAGTGACTTTTATGAAAAGTTGTGACTTTTTTGAAGAGTTGTGACTTTTATGAAAAGTTGTGACTTTTCAATAAGGTTGTGACTTTTCCGAAGGGTTGTGACCTTTCTAATAAGGAACAATAAGCACCCATTTACATTACTCTTTGTTGTCTATAAATTGAGGGATTTCCTCTTATGTTTCAATAAAACAATGAGAGAATGAATTCTTCTATTACTAAATCTAGTATTCTAAATGTATTAAACTGTCGCTGAGTGGTTCACTGACACTATGGGTATAGGTACCGATACACCGGTGAGTAAGATTGTTCTATCCTAGGAGGATATATTCCATTAACCTCGGGTACTTAAGTTGAATAATTTCCTTATGGACACATTGTGCATTCAGTGGGCTCGATTTTCTTCTTTGAGAAAAAAATATTTTGTATATTATTTCTAATTTGTTTCAGGTTCTATTTCTTTGCTAATTTTAAGTTTCTAGTTTTGAAACTATTCTTTAAACTTTGTTGTTTTTTACAATTTCTTCAGTGGACTCGATTTTCTTCTTTGAGAAAAATATTTTGTATATTATTTCTAATTTGTTTCAGGTTCTATTTCTTTACTAGTTTTAAGTTTCTAGTTTTGAAAATATTCTTTTAACTTTGTTGTTTCTTTCTAATTTCTTCGAAGTTTATGTTTTAAGTATCTTAGGAATACAGGATGAACAACAATCTTAAAGAAATTATTATACTATTAGTATTTTTGCATTCTACATTGAGGGAAACAGATCATGGAAGCAGAAGATTATTGTACTACTTCTCCAAAATTCGGTGTTCTGCTTTGCAAGGCAAAGTGAAAATGTACCAGAAGATTTGATGGTATTACAGCTGAAGATTAAACAAGGTAACCTTCTTATTATTTATCTAAGGAGAAAAATTGTTTCTAAAAGTTAATTCTTTTGATATTTATATATACTAGTCTCTGGGCACACACGTTGCGCTTGTATCCTATATAAAAAATATGCAAGTTATTAAAATTATATTAATATGTAGTTGGAAAATATATTAAAAATGTAAACCATTTTGTTCTAATTTTATAAAAATAATTCCATCAACCATACAATATAAATATAATTAACATATATATATATACATATAGACCCTTCTCGATGTTCAAGAAATGACTAATTAATTTGACATTTCAATGATGAGCTTCCATGATTACTAATGTCCCATTTGTCGAATTATTTGCCGATCAATAATACATCTTTCTCTCATTAAACAATTAGTTGGACGGTAGAGGAACAATTAAGTAGGTGATGAAAGTAGTTGTAATTTCATAATTAAAAAGAAGAGATGTTAGAGTAGCAAAATACTAGTAGTATAAGAAAAATAAGAGAGAACATATATATATTTTAAACAAAAAAATAAAGGAAAAACACAAAGGAAAAGTATCATATGTGATAGTTGATACTTCCATTTGTTTTTAGAAATTAATGATTATGCAATAGCATCGCCACCTTATGGCCAACACTAAACCCTAAACATCTTTTTATAAAATAACCTTGATATCTGCAATTCAGTTGTGGAGTCAGAATTTTTTACTAAGGGGGTTTGAAATATAAATTGTAAACATATGAAAAGGCCAAAATGGATTCAACATCTATTATATTAATGTAAAAAATTGCTTAAAACATGTATAAATTGTGTAATTTTCCATCGAAGGGGAACCCCTCGGCTCTTGCTAGCTCCTCCCCTATTTGCATCCATCATTTGAGATAGTGAATTCAAAATCAATATCGATGTAGAAGAATATTGAGTTTAATCTTCATAACTGAAATGGTACATAGATTAGTCAGATACAGAGATTCATTAGAATTTAGTGGTAAAAAATAAATATATTCAAGCAAATCACAAAAATAAATAAATTCAAGCATAGATAATGAAGCTAAGAGTAAAAACTTTTGCATATTATATATGTCAGAATATTAAAACAGCAATTCCACCAACTAAATGTAAAAGCAAAGGATGAAAAAAAATGAATAGAAGAGCAAAAGGAAAAAATAAACAAATTTCAAGTTCATACCTTGATATTTGAAGAACGATCTCTTGCAAAGCATGAGTGAAAGCTTAGTCTTTCATAATCTGTGTAAAACAAAGATGATATAATATGAATCTCTAAATTCACACAATAAAGGATGTGATAAGGTTGTATATGTTAGAGTGGAAAACCTAACCCCCAATGTCGAGGTAGAGAATATTATATATTGACAAAATATTATCTAAGTATTACATAAGTGGTACAGAAGAATAAGTAAATTACAATATGTGTACAAATAGGTTAAGTAACTCTAATACCCCCCTTCAAGCGAAACGGTGGTGGACGAAGGCCAAGCATTGCGCGGAAAGATTCAAACTGAGGCCGAGGAAGACTCTTGGTAAAGATGTCAGCCACCTGAAGCGTGGTCGGGACAAACTTAGTGTAGAGTTTACCAGACGACACAAGCTCCCGAATGAAGTGATAGTCCAGATCAATGTGTTTCGCCCTCTTATGAGACACATGATTTTGTGTGAGAAAGAGTGCACTCCGATTGTCACATAGTAGCGTGGGGCGATCAGGAGGCAAGGCATGGAGTTCGCGAAGCAAGTGAGTGATCCATACAATTTCAGCCGCAGTATTCGCCATGGCTCGATACTCCGATTCACAACTGGAGCGGGAGACAGTCGGTTGTTTCTTAGCACTCTAGGATACTAAGTTTCCACCAAGGAAAATAGAGTAGCCATAAGTAGAACGGCGAGTTTCGAGACATCTGGCCCAATCAGCATCCGAGTAACCAAGAATAGAGACATTATGCGGCTTGGTGAACAACAGGCCATAGGCAAGTGTGCCTTTGACATACCGAAGAATGCGCTTGACACACTGGAAATGAAAAACAGTCGGTGTCTGTAAGAACTGACTAACCTGGTTCACTGCATAGGACAGATCCGGACGAGTAATGGTAAGGTACTGCAATGCTCCGACTAGAGACCGATAATGAGTTGGATCCTGAAAAGGATCACCAGCGGTGATGAAGGACTCATGAGGAGCTAAGGGGGTGTGCACAGACTTAGAATCAAGCAAAGCAGCACGTTCAAGGATATCACGAGCATACTTGGATTGGCTGAGAAATAACCCATTATCAGTATAGGTCACTTCAAGACCAAGAAAATAATTGAGAGCTCCAAGATCTTTAATAGCAAACTCCTGGTGTAAACGAGAGATAAACGCAACCATGAGGTCAGTTCGGTTTCCAGTGAGGATTAAATCATCAACATAGACGAGCAGGTACATAATGCAGGAGGAGCGTTTGAAAACAAACAGAGATGTATCTGAGCGACTGCACGTAAAACCATTGTTGAGAAGGAAGGAACTTAATCGCTGAAACCAAGCACGCGGAGCCTGCTTGAGGCCGTATAACGCTTTGTTCAAGCGACACACATGATCAGGAAACCGAGAGTCTGCAAAGCCAGGGGGTTGTTCCATATGAACAACTTCATTCAGATGACCATGCAAGAAGGCATTTTTGACATCAAGCTGATGAAGCTTCCAATTGTTGATAACGGCAAGAGATAAGACAATTCGTACCGTAGAAGCCTTAACCACCGGACTAAAGGTGTGGGAATAATCTAAGCCAGGGATTTGAGTGAAGCCTTGAGCCACCAGTCGCGCTTTGAAATGTTCAACAGACCCGTCTGAGTTGTACTTAGTGCGAAAAACCCATTTGGAACCAACAACATTACTGGATTGCGGACGAGGCACCAAAGTCCACGTAGCATTTTGAGTTAGAGCGGACATTTCCTCATGCATTGCAGCCATCCACTGTGGGTGCTTAGCAGCCGACTTGAACCCTCTTGGTTCAGAAGAAGCAAATAAAGCGCTAAAGAGGCGATGAGTTTCAAGATGAGCTAAGTTGGCTTGATGTCGAGTGGAAGGTTTAAAAATGCCTGCCTTGGACCGAGTTACCATGGGATGAACTGCTGGAGTGGACACTGATGCAGGGAGCTGAGGTGGAGCCAAAGAATCACCTAAATCGGCAGCCATAGTCGGCAGAGATGGGGCAGCAGGTTGTTGCGAGGGAAGGCCGACCCGAGACGATGTGGAAGGAACAAGGACTGGCGGCACTGCAGCGGGTGAAACATCAGACGGAGCAGCATGTAATGGCTGGGATACTGCCGGGTTATCACTGTGAAAACCATCCAAACAAGGAGGACATAGAGAAGGCAAATGCGTTGAGGCTGGCGAAGACGAAGAACTAGTGATCACGGAGGATTCTGCCGGCATGGAAGACGGCTCCAAAAAGGTTGAGAGATGCAAGGAGTTTAAGTCCGTTGATGAAGTAACGCCCGAAAAAGGTAAAGAGTGCTCATCAAAACGAGCATGGCGAGTAACATAGATGCGAGACGTTGCCGGATCAAGACACCGATAACCTTTGTATTGAGAGCTATAACCGATGAAGATGCACGGAAGACTTCTTGGAGATAACTTGTGATTTGTATAGTCTCGAAGATATGGAAATACTCGGCAGCCATAGACCTTGAAGGTACGATAATTGGGCTTCTCAGAAAACAAGAGCTCAAAAGGAGACTTGTTGTTCAAAACCTTCGAAGGTAGACGATTGATGATATAAACAGCGGAGCTGAACGCATCTACCCAATAAGAGGTAGGAGCATTTGCATTAAAAAGCATGGCCAAACCAGTCTCCACGATGTGACGGTGTTTTCTCTCAACTCTGCCGTTTTGCTGGGGCGTATACGGACAAGATAACCTGTGAAAAGTGCCATTTTCTTCAAATAGTCGACGAGCAGTGTGATTAACAAACTCTGTGCCTCCATCACTTTGAAAGACCTTAATTTTTCGAGAAAATTGAGTTTGCACAAACTTCATGAAAATAGACAAAACAGCAGCAAATCCAGACTTGGTTTTGAGAGGATAAAACCAAGTGAAGCGAGAGTAGTCATCAACAAAGGCCACATAATACCTATAGTTATCAGTAGATGTAATAGGCGCAGGGCCCCACAAATCACAATGTATTAAGTCCAAAGGATGCAAAGATCGTTTATTATTTAAATCAAATGACAAACGGTGTCCTTTAGAGAGTTGACAAGAAGAGCAAATGACTGGTTTGGGTAAAATAGAAGTAACAAACAAAAAACCTAACTTATGTAAAAGTAAAACAGTATCAAAGGCAACATGCCCTAAACGACTATGCCAAAGTTCATAAGATGCCTTCAAACTTGAATTTGTAGTAGCCGCCAAAACTTGATGTTCATTATGCAAAACATATAGCCCATTCTCACATTTGCCTCGAGTTAGAACTTGTTTCGTTTTTCTGTCCTGAATCTGAAAAAACGATTTGGAGAAAAAAACATCCACCGGATTATCATGTGTTAGTTTACTAATGGACAAAAGATTCTTGGCAAGATGTGGAACAACCAGAACATCACGCAAGTGCAGATTATTAGAAACAGTAGAGGAACCCGTATGAGTGATAGGAAGAGCAGTACCATTTCCAAATGTCACGTTAGCATTGCCGGAGTATGGAGAAGCATGAGGAACACTTGGTGAAGACGAAGTCATGTGATCAGTGGCCCCGGAATCAACATACCAATCAGGGGCAGCAGTAGTGACATGACATTGGGCATTGAACGCTTGAGCCAAGTTTGCGTCACGAGAGGCAGCTTGAGCGGCAAAGGTAGCAAGAGTGGGACAAGCACTTGCATAGTGGCCATCAGTACGACATAATTGGCAGTGAGGGGGCCTGCGGCCACGACCACGACCACCCGAACCACCACCGCCTCTGTTAGAGCGACCACGGCCGCTGACGAGAGAGGACTGCCGAGGCGACTGGGCAGTGAAGGCAGCAGGCAGCGAGGATGCGGCACCATGAAGGGATTTGAGAAAAAGTTCATGACTCTCCGCCTGTGAGAGTAAGTCGCGAAAGGTAGGCGCCGGTTTGGTGGCACGAATGGCAGTGGAGAAAGTCTCAAAAGAGGCTCCTAAGCCGCATAAAAACCAATGAAGTTTATCGATATCATCAACAGGCTGACCAATGGCAGCCAACTGATCACAAACGGATTTAAATTGACGACCAAATTCAGCAACAGATAATGAACCTTTGACCAATTGACGAAGTTGATCGCGCAGATTATGGACGCGTTCAACAGAAGAATTGCTATAGGCAGATTCAAGCGCAACCCAGATTTGGCGGGCTGTTGTGAGACCCAAAATTTCAGAGACCGCCTCTTCCGTAAGGGAAGAATTAAGGATAATGACAGCCCGTTGATCAATGGCAAGCCAGGCATCATAAAGAGGATTCAGAACCTCTTTGCCATCCGTAAGAAGAGACGATGGAGGAGCTACGGAGGACCCATCAACATGATCCAATAAGCGTTGATAAGAAAGTAGGGGCAGCATCTGATTTTTCCAATAGAGATAATTGGTGGAGGAGAGCTTAATTGTAATCATGTGTAAAACAGTGGCAATGGGAAGAGTGGCATCGCTGGTGGAGGAGGCAGCCATGATCGAATGGAGAAGAGGGGAGAGGAAAAGCGAAGGAAGAAGAAGAAGAGAGGAGGCAGCAGCGAGAGAGGAGCGGCGGCGGGAGGGTAGAAGTAGGAAAGATTAGGCTGATACCATGTTAGAGTGGAAAACCTAACCCCCAATGTGGAGGTAGAGAATATTATATATTGACAAAATATTATCTAAGTATTACATAAGTGGTACAGAAGAATAAGTAAATTACAATATGTGTACAAATAGGTTAAGTAACTCTAATAGTATACATTTATATGAAATAAATAGTAAATTGAATAAACATTTCAAAGGTTGAGAGTTACATTTGCAATAAGCAAATATAGTATGAACATGATTCAATGAATGGAAATGGTTGTAGTACATGGAGAAAAGAACCTTTACTTTCAGTTTTTTTTTATTTCTAATTAATTAGTTTATATATAATTGATCAATGCAACTCTTTCAATTCTTCTAATTATTTAGCAATGAAGAAGCACACACACATAATGTTGGATTAATGTGTAAATTATAAAGGACTGCATTAAAGTAGGATTGGTGACGGTTTGAAAATTAATAAAAGCCTTAATGCAATTTAAATATTATTATTATTTAAATAGATAAAATATTTATATATTACATTTTAATTTAGTATAAGAGCAAAATGGTAATCTAGCTTTTAAGATAGGAGCTTCCCACTTGTAATAATATATGATATGATGATAACTCAACACTTATCATTTGATTTAGCTTTTTTACCAAGATGGGTGTGTCTTTGAAAAAAGATATGCAAACTATATGTTTTTTTTAATGAATTTTCCTTGGCAAATTGCCTTTAAAATTCTTTAGTTTGCAGAATGAGATATACATATTTTTGTTCAATAATATATTATGTCAAACTATTGAAACATTTAAGTGACACAAAATGTTTTAGTTGGAAAGTTATTTGAAAAGAAAAGCAAATCTTTGTGATTTTCTAATTGTAATTTTTGGAGACTAAAATCTCTTGATTTTCTACTCCATCGGCTTGAAGAGTAAGAATACTTCTCAAAATAAATCAGTGCTGTACTTTTGCTTTCAGGGGATTAAAACCACTTTGTTTTCTACTCCATTTGAATTTGATACTGATTTGAAGTCATAAAAACTTCATCAACATTCAAAGTTCATTCCGTTAACGAGTTGAAGGATATGAAAACTTCATCATTAACTAGAAACAATTTGTAAAAAGTTTCAGTCATTATTTTTAGTATTCTAAATACTAAGTAGTCTGTCTAACAAAAGAAAAAATAGACTAGTGACATAAAGTCAGTCTCACGACCCAGGGTAGACCCTAGATGTAACACGGCGTACGAGGCCCCGAGAGGCCTCACACAAGCCCTTAGCATACATAACATACAAGATAATAGAGAAAAGAATTACAAAGAGCATTTTTATAACAAAACAGCGGAAGTCTACAGCTTATGTCTCAAGCCATCTAACATAACAGAATAGAAATGAAAGTTTGGGACGCAGCCCAGTACAATATCCAAAAGCATAATGGAAAGCATGAAAAAGTAACAAGGTTATGTCCTCGGACATAGGAGGCCTCACCAAGTCTTCACTATCACTGGAACTGACTAGTCGCGAGTGGGATGAGAAGAGCCGCCAAGTCCTACATTAATAGAATCAATGTAGGCAAAAGTATATGTTAGTACAATCAAGTACCAAGTATGATAGCAATGCATAAAAGGGCATATAAACCATGCTAGAATGACATATAATCATGACATGCAATGGCCAAGCTAAAACATGATAGAACATAAGAAACATGAAGCATAAAACATGGCCAAGACAAGCTATTCATCTTTCCTTTACTTTACTTTAAACCATCATCATGAAAACACTTGCTCATTAACTTGTGGGGAAATAGCCTTAACCGACATATAAGACCATGTGAGCTATCAACATGGAATCTGGTGTCTGCCCCACACCGAAAAAGGGTGTCCAACTTGCCAAGGTAAGACCATGAACTGCTCAGATCGTGCCTATCATAGACCATCACCCTATGGTGGCACATAGGTTATGGAACATGGGTAATCGCCACTTGTCCACTCGGTACTAAGCCTATTTCCCACGAAATTATCATAGTTCATTTTATCTTAGGTAGACATGGGTAATCGCCTCTTATCTACATTAGGGAACATGGATCGCCTCTTGTCCCTTCATAGAATAGCTCCTTAAGAACATGGGTAATTGCCACTTGTTCTTCTATTAATCATGATTTCATTTTTAGTAGACATGGGTAATCGCCTCTTGTCTACATTAGGGAACATGGGTAATCGCCGCTTGTCCCTTCATAGAATACTTCATAAATCATGGATTCAAGCTTAGTTGAGCAAACCTTTTAACAAGTTATGAATCATTTCGTGTGAGAAAACCTTTCACACTCATAGGTTGAGCATTACATGAGAAACCCTTTCACAACTCAACAAATGCACTAACATATCATAAACTTCATAAAACATGCATGAGTTCACAAGCTTCATATCTACATAGCTCATCATGCTCTTAACTCATAAATCATGGGTTCATAAGCTTCTCCTCAAAACATGCAATTCAATGCAAGCTAATACTTAGAACGCCATAAATCAAGGCAATTTAGTCATAATTGAGGGAACCCACATAATAGAGGAAAATCATAGATTTTGATTCAACATGCATCTTTTCATAAAATATCCTCTGTTCATCATTCATAGTCTTACATGAAATTCATAGCTTGATAATCATAATCCTTAAATAAATTCTCAAAGAGTTCATGCAATTCATCTTTTCTCAATCAACCCACATCATAAACATAATCATAAATTGGGGGATACTTAGCATAAGCTCATGGGATTCATCAAGTTGAATGTAAACAACGCTAAATCGTGCACTAGCTTACTTTACTACTCTACATCGTGCACTATCAACCATAACATCAACAATGAAAAGCATAATGAAGAACCCATAAGAATTTGTCAAACCCTAACTCTCTTGGGCAAGACTATACCTTGAAAACCTTAAGGAAAAGAGGACCCATTGTAGGAAAGACTCCAAATGGTAAATACTATCATACCTTAAAGCCAATGCCTTGAAATAAAAAGGGATTGGTGACCTTGATGAGAACCCTAGCTCTCTTCTTCTCCTTCTTGTTCTTTTAGAGAGAGGAATATTTGGAAGAGGAGAGTTGGAAAATGAAGGGATTAGGGCTTAGAAAATATAAATAGGGCCAAGGCTAAAGGGCAAAATCGTCTATTATGAGGAATAAACACTTAGGGTAAAAGTTCAAAAAGCCCTTAAATAAACTGTCAGGGCCAATCGACGGTCAGGACCTACGGTCCATACATCTACTGACGGACCGTCCTGCTCTTCCGTCAATTGATTCAGAAAGTTTGTTTTGGACTGAAAATTTGGCGAAGTCTGGATGGCATCTATGGAACCCATCTACGGCCCGTCAACTGAACTACGAACCGTCCTGCTATTCCGTAGGTCAAGGTTCAGAAACTCAAAAATCATAAAGTTGGCAGGGCCATCGACGGTTACCATCTACGGCCTGTGACTCCACCTACGGTCCGTAGATTCGTCACTGGCACCAGAAAAATTTTAAAACTGCATTTTCTTTCTTTTAAAAAACTGGGGTGTTACAGTTAGTGATTTTGTGCCTGCAATAGGTGCTTCTATGGAATGAACTTTGACAGTTTGTAAAGATTGTCAAAGGAAATTGAAGCACTACAATTATTTTGTAGAATATTATTTTCAAAAGAGGTTTCTTGCTGCCAATAACATATTTATAGTGTAAATTTGAAAGCATGGAAAAAATGTGAAATTATTTTCAAATACATGAAAAATTCTTTGAGATAATATTTAAAATGTGGGGGTTCTTTGCTTGTTATAAAGATAAAATTAGACTTAGTGTCAATTTAAATTTGGAACATAAGATAGGAAATTCAATAACATTTTTATATTATCTTAAACCCACAAAGTTCTTGGTATGCTAAGCTCCTTATAACTTTTATTGATAATTGCACTATATATTGTGATATCTATTTGTTGAATGGTAAGGATGAAATAATAGAAACATTTAGACAATATATGTCACGACCCAAAATTGGGTGTAATGGCACTTGTCTTATCCCACCGGATGAGTCAGCCTAAAACCCAGCAAGCGGAAGATAACAGAAATAAAGAAGAGAAATAATCAAGCGGAAGTCTATCAACTTAAACAAAACCAACCCAAGACTGGTTGTCACATGTACAAGTCTCAACATTCTTTGTGTCTCAAATAGAACAAAGTATAGAAAGGATCTAGAAGGGTCGCCGACAATGAACAACTACCTCTCAAGTATCCACGGAAGCCTCGGAGGTAAAGAGAGAGAGATCAAATCACGATCTGGGCTCACAACCTACACAGATGTAGAAGCAAGGGTGAGTACCAAAACCACGGTACCCAACAAGTCAACCAATAAAACAAGGTCAACCTAACAAAACTCACGAACCCTATTCCTTCCAACCGAACCTCCACAACTACAACCTGCACAGAAAATCAGCCCAACCTATTCTACATAGTTATATCGCATATAGATCAACAACAGTCCACAAATATCAACAATAGAACATCAAGTACATCAAATACAGGGTCAAGGAACATAACACAATTCCACACGGTCAAGAAAAGGACAATGAAACGCAATGCCAAGTATCATGATACATGTTTGTCCTACGATACACATCCGCTGAATCTCAGACCAAAACCCATAGGGGCCACAGAAGGACCATGTATCCACTGGAACCATTTCCCATTGACATAATCTTCACTCGCTAGAACCATTTCCCATCGGCATAAATCATCACTCGCCGGAACTATTTCCCATCAGTATAATTATCACTGGCCACACATGGACCATATATCCGCCGGAACCATTTCCCATCGGCATAAATCATCAAAGTGTCTCATCATAGTGTTTCAGAACCAATGCACACAAGCATGTTCACACAAATAATGAGAGAACGATAGTGTTCACAATCACAACGCAATTCATATCAATGTAAATCATGTCACACTATCAATAATATCTCAACATCATCAATTACATCATGTACAACAAGATCAATTGTCTAGTCTCCGATTCACTACTTCTTTCATCACAAGTAGGATCAATTGCTAAGCAAGATATCAAAGTCTAATCCCATAATTCAAAATACGCAAAAGACATATATATCAGTATCACGATTTCATCAAGGCTTTCATAGCACTTTACCAATTCACAACCCAACACACAAGTTCAATACAATTCCACAAAGTTCAAATCATTAGCACATAAGCCTTTTTATTACCCCATCGATCAAATTAGATTGATTTCATACAAAATTTTCATCCCATTCCTCAATCCCATTACTCCCCAACTCATACAAGGAAGAAATTCAAAATTTAACGAGGTTCACAAAGTTTTAAAGGTCCACTTGCCTTAATCACAACACGCTCAATCAACAACGGGGGCTTTTCCTTTCCAAGAGCAATCCAAAGCACCACAATCTACTCAAAATATGAACCACAATCACAATCAGGAGCTAACAATGCAAAAAACATGAAATTTGGAAAGAAAAGATAAAACAACCCCAAACTCCGATTTCGAAAACGGAACTAAAATCCAAAATTTCTTTCATGAAAGTAATCCTCAAAGAAATAGGAACTCAATGGTGAAAACCAATTTGGAAAAGAAGCTCAAAACAACCCACAATCCTCAATTTTATCAATACCTCGGAGTTCAATCAAAACCCCCAATTTCCATTTCAAAAACCTCAATTTTCAAAACAAAATCATATTTAAATCAATGGGTAATCAAAGCCAAGGATTAAAATCACTTACCCACACTGATTCATAAGAAAAGCCTCTTCAGAAATCGTTCAAGAGAGCTCCAAAATGATGAAAATGGTGAAAAGGGGACATTTCCCAAATTTACACTGTTTCAGGTAGTTTTTGTTCTCCGCGAACGCGACTCACTTAGCCCGCGAACGTGAAGACCAACTCCTTAACCCTTCGAGAATGCGGAGGCCACTAGCCTTACCCTTTGCGAACACGGGCAACAACCCTCCGTGAACGCGGAGGTCAAAATGACTGGCACCATATAACAACAAAAATCATCCAAACACAAAAACACCGAATGGATCCTCCGCATTCGTTCGGAACCCCGTGCACACAAACCATGCATGCAACCCCACTAAATTCGACGTTCCAGACTCAATGGAACCGTCGAAATTTTGATTTGAGGTCTTCTTGACTCAGAACCCGATAAAACATAACAATACTAACTCAAGCTTCAAAATCTCAAAACAAACACGGGACCTCTAAAAATTCAACCAAGGCCACCCCTAGGCCTAAAATCATCCCTCGAATCCATCAGAGTCATTACATCATTCACCACTAAAAGCCATGTTTGTCCTCGAACATAAAGTAAAAGAAAGTACCTGAAGCCTTGAGAAGCTGAGGATATCTGGCACGCATGTCAGACTCAGACTCCCAGGTAGCCTCTCCAACTGAACGGTGACCCCACTGCACCTTCACTGAAGCAATCTCCTTGGTCTGAAGCTTACAAACCTGTCTATCAAGAATAACTGTAGGCTCCTCCTCATAAGTCAAATTAGGACTCAACTGCACCGAATCGAGTGTAATCACATGAGACTCATCCGGGATGAACATGAAACACAGGATGCACAGCCCACAAGCTAGGTGGCAAAGCGAACCTATAGGCCACTTCTCCCACTCGGTCCAAAATCTCAAAGGGACCAATGAATCTAGGGCTAAGCTTGCCCTTCTTTCCAAACTGCATAACACCCTTCATGGGTGATACTCATAGCCAAACATAATCACCCTCCATGAACTCTAAGTCTCGAACTCTCCGATCGGCATAACTCTTCTGCCTACTCTGAGCAGTCAACAGCCTACTCTGAATCAAACAGACCTGATCCATGGCATCTCTACGCAAGTCAGTGTCTAAGGAATCAATCTCAGCCGAATCAAACCATCCAATCGGTGATCTACACCGTTTGCCATACAATGCCTCAAACGGGGCCATCTGAATACTAGAATGACAGTTGTTGTTGTAGGCAAACTCTGCTAGGGGTAAATGCTGATCCCACCTAGAACTAAAGTCAATCACACAAGCACGAAGCATATCCTTAAGCACCTGAATCGTCCGCTCAGACTGACCATCAGTATGAGGGTGAAATGATTTAGTGATATCCAACTGAGTACCCAACGCATGCTGTAAGGCTCTCCAAAAGTGTGAAGTGATCAAGGAACCCCGATTCGAGACTATAGATATCGGCACTCCATGAAGCCTAACAATCTGAATGATGTAGAGCTGGGCTAACTTCTCCATTGTATACTTCACCCGAACTGGAATGAAATGAGCGGACATAGTCAGCCTATCAACAACCACCCAAATAGAGTCATAACCACCCACGGTGGTAGGTAAACCCACAACAAAGTCCATGGTGATCCGCTCCCACTTCCAAGTAGGAATAGGCATCCTCTGAGATACACTTCCAGGTCGTTGATGCTCACACTTGACCTATTGACAGGTCAAACATCTAGATACGAAGTGTGCAATATCCCTCTTCATACCACACCATCAGTAATGCTGACTCAAATCATGATACATCTTCGCTGTCCCCGGATAGATAGAATATCTAGAGCAATGGGTCTCCTCTAGAATCAATCGAATAATCTCGCCTACCTTGGGAACACAAATCCGACCTCCAATCCTTAAAACTCCATCAGAGTCAACTGCAGCCTCCTTGGCTTCACCTCTCATCACCTTGTCTCGAATGAGACACAACTTCTCATTCTCAAACTAACGCTCATGAATCTGCAATACACTTATAAATCATACTACAATATGATATAGGTCTGAACTGATCAGCATTCTGTGAAGCAAAAACTTAAGGAATTTCCAAAACCATATTGGCATTAAGTTGTTTAAGAAGTTTACCATTCTTAAAGAATTGCAATACTGGCTTTGTCATATCCTTGCCAATATTGCCCTAAGAACCTTGAAAGAAATCACTTCCATATCCATCGACCTAGACTTTTGTTCTCATCAATACTCGACATGTCCTTTTTAAGATTCTCATTTGTATATGGTTTGATACTAGCTATGATTTATTGGGCATGGTGTAACACTCTTTTTTTATCCTCCAATTGAATTGTAAATTGTTGTAACCACTTGTGTTTAAAAACTAAATAATATGTAGTTGGTGTTATTGCTCCCAAGTTTTATCCATGTGGCTTTATTCTAAGTTGTAAGTACACCTCTGCTAAATAAGAAGATTATTTGAATTTGATATATTTATCCTTCTCCTCCTATTGTTGATGTTGATTAATAGGATGAAGTTGAAGTACTATTTGTGCATTTTTCTAGCGTTACTTCTTCAACAATATTGCTAAAGGTATTGGCTATTTGGATCTCTCAACTTCCTTTTTAAAATCCGTCAATTTTCTTACCATTTGAAACATTTTGCGACCATCAATATGTTGGCTCTATATCTCATCAACAATTTGTAGAAGCTAGCATTCTTAGAACAAGTGTGACAATATTTAAAAGAATTTTCTTTGTTTGGGAGAATCCATTAATTGATTACTAGACTAAGTTGAGATTTTTTTAGGCTGTGATGACTTGTGCGGAAAGGTTTTGAATCATTTTTGTGTATGCATATTGTCTAGAACTTGTCCGAAACTATATTTCAAGGAGAAATTTTAAATATGATTTGGCTTGAAGGATGAACCTAGGCCCTTTTGGACTAGCCACTTTACTCATAATTTTTCCTTGCTTTGATATAATCTTAGTCAACTCCATTGAGCATGAACCAAATCTTTTTTCCACCATGTTGCATACCTTAACCCTTTGTAATCCTCTAGTTTGGCACTCTGATGTCTCCCTAGTTGCTAATGAGAAAAAAGTATAGGCTAAAAGCATAAGTCTGGGGAAAGAAAATTGAATGAGTTGTGATGTAGGCAAAAGTCTAAGTTTGGAGGATTTGTGCACCAAGAGAATAAAGAGGAATGAGCTAAAAATCATAAAACATCATAAGCTTCAAAATGAAAAGTGCTTCAGTGAATTCATGGATAAAAGAATAAAAAGATGGAAAACAAAATTGTGGTGCTAGCTCATGGTGTGCACATGCCTCAAGTGAGAAGAAAAAATGGGTGTTTGAAATGAGTGAACGCCATGAAGAGGAGAAATAAGGTGAAAGCAATTAAAATATATGAGTTGTGTGATCAAATGAATTGTGATAGAGTTAGAGAGACTTCTTAGTCACTTGAACAAATGATATCCTACCCTTTTGCCCAAGCCTAAGTTAAACCCGCAAGTTCTTGGTGATTTTGGGCCTTGTTAATCTACATTAGTGACAATATGCATACACGGAAAACCTATGCTTCAATATGTATATACTTTAATTCCTCTGTGAAAATTTGCAAATTTATTTGATCTATAATTCCTTAAATTGATATTCATGATTGTGAGTGTGATTTTCTTTTGTGTGTGTGTCCTTACACCTTTTAAGTGAATGGTGAGGTCTTTATTTCAATTGCATTGCATGAATGCAATAAACTTTTGTGAATCCTTAGGCAAAAATTTATGGTTAATGTCATTGATTTGAGATGCTTTGAGATTGTGCTTGAATGACCTTTATATTGTCTCTGAGTTGTGATTGAAAAAGTTGTCTTAAATAAAAATGATTTTGAAAGAAAGAAAATATTTACCTTGTATTGATGGTGGAATCAATTGTGAGTCGTGCTTTAATATAGAGTATTTTGTTTTGAATCTTTTGTGTTTGTTATTTTTTATTCTTAGTATGTAATTATGCAAATCCTATCTTGGGTTTTAGTGTAAATCTTGTGCTTGAGGACAAGCAATAGTTCAAGTTTAGAGGTTTGATGAGTTGGTATTTTATCAACTCATTAGACACAAATTCTAGAATTATTGCTATATTTTAATGCTAATTGAAGGGATTTTAGGCCCTAATTCTCTTATATGTAGACATTCTTTGGTAAAGTCAAGTTTGAAGGATTTGAAGCTTAAATAAGTAAGGCACACGAGTGAAGGAACCGGCATTCCGCAGGAATTAGTGTGCATCTAGCCAGCTAAACGTCGGCTCAACTTGAGGAAAACTTTCTAAGCACCGACAATTTATTGACACTGTGAAATTCTTGATCGGCATTTCACTGATTCCAATGCCAATGCTATTGAAGAAACTGAAAAGTGAAGCGGCGATGCGATTGGCACTAGACAATCTTGGATTGACATTTTGCTAGTCCAACACAAGTTGAAGTGAGAAAGCTTAAGGGCAAAAACATACTTAGAGGATAAAGGGCTTCCTTTGGAAGATTTCAAGGATAAAATAGGGATTTGTATAATTATATAGCATTATCTTCTTCCCAATTGGGAATAGTATTGAGAAAAGAATTTCTGGGATAATTTTGTAGTGATAGAAAGTAGCTAAGAACTTTCCTTTCTTTCTAAGGAAGAAAATCTATACTTGCATGCTTCAATACTTTGGGTCTCAGAGTTGTTAATCAAATTTTCTTGAAATGGAGTTTTCCTATATGGGTATTATCTCCATTTCTTCAATTATAATTTGCTAAATCTATAGTTAGGTGTGTGTGCGCAAGATGTGGGTGTAAAGCCCAATGTATATTGATTAAAAAGTTCTAAAATTGATTGTTATGCATGTATTTAATGTTGTCTTGATGTTTTTATCTAAAATCAGTGGTTGAAAACATTGATTGAGCTCTTTAACACTATTTTGGCTTAAGAAAGCAAAGTTGAGTTGGGTAAGCCTTCAATAGAGAGGGATTGGTGAAATTAGCCTATGGATTTGAGCTAGAGATAGGATAATCCGATTAATTTCCCATACAAGATAATGAGCTAGAGATTGTCTATCCACTCAAGCAATGTTTGGTGTTTTCTTGGTAAGGATCTTGGAGTTCGAGAGAATTCAAGGGATATACATTTGATAGCTCGAGAGAATATCGAATGTAGCTGAGACTAAATGATATCCATGTATTGACCAATTTGTTTTTAATTAATGTTTTCATATTGTGTCGACACTCCATTGCAATGCACACATCTCTTATCGTTTCCAATCTTGGTAGAACTTATTTGTGTTGTTTACTTGCATTTGATACTTGACAATTTTTAGTTGTTTACTAAAACTCCACATTTTATATATACACTTGTTGAGAGTACAATGTGCTAGTTTATTTAGGGTTGAGAAATCAATTCGAGATTGATTCCATCTACAAATCCTTGTGATTCGGCCCCGGCCTCAAATGTTGGGTATTGTTTTGCATACGATCGCATATGCTCTGAAAATAGAATATAGTTGAGCGTTTACTACTAAACATAATCATAACATGATTTTCTAGATTGTTAAGTCAGGAATATATCCTACTGATAGGCACTATATCATATTCTGGTAGCCAACTAAATAGAATACGACTACAAATCATATAACGATAATGTACAGTCCATTGAAAGCTTAGGCCATCATGATCACACTAGAAGAGGAATAATACCCTTAATTAACATAACTTTCAATTGAATTCCTAAAGGTGTCTCTATGAAGCTTGGCCAACCAAAAGTAATGCAACAATGCGAGAATCAATAAGGTTGAAAAAATGAGCCATAACCAATCTATAAGACATCAAGATCTTCATCACAATCAGCCCACTTTTAACTCAACAAATACTATTATAATATCTAAAAAACCAGTAGCTAATAACAATAACACAGGGCTATCAACATCTCACAAGATAGGCAAGCTCCGGAAGTAATATAACAAGGTGCACTCCTCTATACGCGATGCCTAAAAGTGGTGCCCCATTATCCTACACCTTAATAACATTAATACCATCACTATACACATCAAAACATATTACAATACAACAACTAGCTTGTCCGAAGCCACGACACTCAAATGATGCCTCGTGGCTCAAAAATCGACAAAATGCCATAAAATGTAAAAATACGAGATGATTGGAGAAAACACACTTAACAAAAATGTTCTATTTATCAATTTTAAGAAAATGCACCAAAACAAAGCTTAGATAGGAGGAATCAATTTCAAACTTCAAGTCATGAAATTATAGAAAAAGTAGGTGCAGAGCCTTACCTAAAAGTAGCTCGAATATGTAATTGAATTCACAAATAGATTACACACGAAATTCCTTCAACCACAATGAAAAATGATAATAAATAGCACAAAACAAAGCTTGTTGTGAGGTGAACATTTCTCCAAATATGGTCCAAGAAAGAATCAAGCTAGAAGTGGGTGTTTTCTTACCTCGAAGGTCTTGAACCTCTCTTCAAAATCAAAAAAATCATTTGGACACTCCAAACTTATCAAGATAGCAATTGGAATCATTCTTATACCAATTGAACTCAACTTGGAAGACTAACACATTGAGATAGCACGATAGAAAAGAACAAAAGAGAAACTTCCTAGATTCTTAATAACCTTCCAAGGATTCGACGTGAACGTCAAGACATCAATCTGTAAGACCCTCTATTTGATATTGCTCTTGTACATGTGACACCGATAACCAAGGCTCTGATACCAACTGTCACAATCCAATTATGAAACCATATTGATATCTACTATATTTTAACTAGATAGGCTAATTCTTACCATTCATTCCCAATTAAATCAAAATTTATTAAAGAGTTATATCTGTGCTAACAAGGTAAATTAAAATAAGAAAATTCATTCGGTTTTATTTTGTTTAACTATTCCCATAGGTCTAATCTAGAAAGATACAAGAGCTTCTAAAAAGTATGGACATAAAATAATATAAGAATACACAAGAGATCAACACAACTTTCACTTGAGAACTAAGTAGGTAGAAGTTGATGATGAATAACCGTCATTCCATGCTTCAAAAAATCTAAAACAAATGTACACCAACAAAAAAGTGTAGCAAAAGCAGTTTCAGTACACCATATGTACTGTGTAGACATCAAAGGCCGATCTAAATTAGTTTCACCTAAAACATCATTAAATCGACATGAATAATAGTACAACTATATTACATTTAATTTCTCCTAAATCATACCTTACCCGTTTACATTAGTCTGTCACAAAATACCCACACTTCGTTAATTGCTTTCTTAGCTTATTTACTAATTTTGTCATCAACATCAACCTCACTCACGTGCAATTTATACAGAAGTTTTCATACGCATAAATGTTCAGAATCCTTATTATTCTTAATTCACACCATCCAAACCCTCAGTTTACTAATGATTACATTATCAACTTAATCATTGTAAAAAAAATTTAATTCATTATGAAGTCTTTCTCACAGTTATTACCTCACAATAACTATGCTCACACCAGACTCAACCTAGTCAACATGATTATCTTACAGAACAATTTTACGACCAGTTTTAATTAACATGTAACCCAACCTTAACACCCTGACCAAGAATACAAACAATGATTATACATTGAACCTATTCTTTCCAAATATCTCAGGTACAACATCAATGAATAGGAGATAATAAGAAGCATTTACATAACCAAACACATTTCTCTAACATCTTCCTGTTCTGAATCCTAACATAAACAATCCTATGCAATTTCGTAATTATTAACAGTACTAGCATGAATGTATAAGCATACCTAGATCACTGGTCAAACTTTTCAAGCACTTATCAACAAATCAACCACAACAATATAATTACTAACGGACTTATCAAATACAAACAAGATGATAAAAAAATGAAAATCATATTCATCCTAAACTTGCAGTTGTATAGACACAACATCTTGCAAAAAAACTCTAACCCTCTCTAAAAAATCATAAGTTTCGATCTCATCTGTAAACACATGCTAAATGGTCTTAACATGCTCATATAGTCATGACCTCGAGGAAACCCTAGGTGTCCATGTACCTTATTGACGTTGTAATCGATGGAAACAAACACATAATGACTCGTCTATAAGATCACATCAGACTCGAGCCACTCATCGTAAGAATAGTAAATGTATTCTCACTATATTTGCATACCTTAATGCTATTCTCTCTAGTTACCTCTCAAGATAAAATATTAAGTATCGAAGAGTAGCGAGTTCATATATATTTCATAACATTACTGAATCGGAGAGTTCAGTAATTCACATGCTTATTCATATAAGCAATCATTAATTCAATCAGAAATAAATACCAACTATGTCCGAAGACCAACTATATGAATATAACAATATAAATAAAAATATCTTTTTATTAAAAAACCATTTACAAAATAATTATACAAAGTATAATCTATCATAAAGGACAAATTACTTAAATTATATTTTCTTATATTAATAATAATTAAGTTTAAAAATTAATATAAGAGAGGTAAGCATAACCATAAAGAAGGTAAGTCAAATAAAATCAAACTTGAGGGAGTTTATGTAATGACATTTTAAAAAAAAAATTTTTTTTGGTTATAATGACTTTGTTGATATATTGCTCTAACTTAGGATGATTTTATTGAAACAAATCAAACCTAAGTGACTTTGATAGAAAATTTACTATAGTTGAGTGACTTTTAAGATATTTATTCAAACATTTTTGGTATCTCAAGTGCCTAATATATATATATATATATATATATATTGTTTTTGTCTGAAGATTGCCGGTTTTTATAATTTTTGTAAAATCCTACTCAGTACTCCCTTCTCCAATTCTTTCGTCATGTTTTGCAGCCTGTTATTATTAGTTTTATGTAAATTTCTCCCAAAATACTAAATACTTTTTTTTAAACCTCGTTCATCTCTTCTTCTCAGCCTATTTTTTAACAATTTCTTCTCTAACCCCACCCTGGGATAAACATAAGTCCTTCGGCATTCTAACCATAGCGGACATTCAATTCCCTAGGACTTTACAGGTAATTAGTCCATCGTTATTATTAAAAAATTGAGAAAAGAACCATATACTAAAGGTTTATAGATAAACACTAGATCATAAATATTACAAACATTAATTTAATTTACATTAATTTTACCTAATAGGGAGAAACATACAAAAACTTAATAATTAACATAGCTACTTACATGACTTAGGTTGGAGAGAGGTTTGCCTTTCGGAAGTCCCCGAAAAACCTTTCCAAGCTGTTTTGAAAACTAACTTATTTCACACTACCACACTCAAGTATACTTTATTTTTCTTACTATTTTACAGTGAAAGAAGGTAGGAATATAGGATTATTTTATGCTTTCTCTTTCTTATGCCCTCTTTTGCTTGCTTTGCTCTCTACCTCTTTCTCATATTGTCTTGATATTTATAGGCGTTTTTGGACTTCAAATTCGGATTTCAACTTGATCAAAGAATTTCTTACATCCTGCCAGGTGCTTTGTGGGCCCCATCGTCACATGGTTATGTTGAAAAACTTTCTCAATTATTGTCCTTTTCTCTGTCCATGTCTATCTTTAAGTAATGACTTCTCACGTCATTACTTACGTCTTGTGGCCTAATGCGTCATTGCTTACGCATTATCCCATCTTGTCTTCTTTGCTGGATTTTCAGTCTCACTCTTTTTTTTTATGTGTCTAAATTATGTAATGCTATTGAATCAAAGCACATTCCTGAGTCATCGTCTTCATTTGGATCTTGACCATACTGGTCCATTGTATGATGATATCCCGTGCTTCCTGAGTTTTCTGATTCTGGGGTCTTTGGTGTTTGCTCTGGCTCTGGATTTTCAATAATAACTTCCTTTGTGTTTTTTGCTAAGAAAGTTTTTAATTGCTTCGTCTACTATTTTTTCTATCTCCTTTCTTTTTTCTTAAACATACTCCTTTTTTTGTACGTCTTCATTTTGTCTAGATGTTCCTTCTGTTTCTGCATTAAAACTAGCTGGGAGTATCCTTACACTTTTTGGCAAAGTGTTAGCCATAAATGGATTTGATATGTCTTTACCAGTTACCGTTTGAACTGGACTAGCTGTATCACTATCTCATACAGTAGATATTTCTGCATTTATTGGGGAATGCACACCTTTCTTATCCATTTCTGATGAAGATGGAGAACTCCTTTGGGGGGTTTGCGAAGTCTGTATTTGTTGGCTATTTTTCTGACATAACTCGAAATGAAGAGTTTTCACTCACGTCATTACTTACGTCTTGTGGCCTAATGCGTCATTGCTTACGCATTATCCCATCTTGTCTTCTTTGCTGGATTTTCAGTCTCACTCTTTTTTTTATGTGTCTAAATTATGTAATGCTATTGAATCAAAGCTCATTCCTGAGACATCGTCTTCATTTGGATCTTGAGCATACTGGTCCATTGTATGATGATATCCCGTGCTTCCTGAGTTTTCTGATTCTGGGGTCTTTGGTGTTTGCTCTGATTCTGGATTTTCAATAATAACTTCCTTTGTGTTTTTTGCTAAGAAAGTTTTTAATTGCTTCGTCTACTATTTTTTCTATCTTTTTTCTTAAACATACTCCTTTTTTTGTACGTCTTTATTTTGTCTAGATGTTCCTTCTGTTTCTGCATTAAAACTAGTTGGGAGTATGCTTACACTTTTCGGCAAAGTGTTAGCCATAAACGGATTTGATATGTCTTTACCAGTTACCGTTTGAACTGGACTAGCTGTACCACTATCTCATACAGTAGATATTTCTGCATTCATTGGGGAATGCACACCCTTCTTATCCATTTCTGATGAAGATGGAGAACTCCTTTGGGGGGTTTGCGAAGTCTGTATTTGTTGGCTATTTGTCTGACATAACTCGAAATGAAGAGTTTTCACTCTTTCTTGTAGTAGTCTAATATGTTCCAACATCTTCTCTTTTTCTATTCTGAGTTTTTCGTTTTCTTGGTTTAGTCTTTTGAATGCCTCAGTCATTGTCGAGCAGTGGTCGCATAAGATTATTTTGTCTGTGTCTTTTTGGATGTTGTATTGTGGAATATTTCTTGTGTTTTGTGTGAGTGCTGGGGTAATATAGTAATTTGGCCCAAGGTTTCCCCTAGCATAGTCTAAAGCTTCATTCAATTTATTGAAGCCTTTGAATAGGGGTGCCGAATGATTTTTTACAGCGTCTACCACTTCTATCCATGTCTGAAAAACTCCTGGAACCTGTCTTTTTATCACCACATAAAACTTAAATATTTTTTCTTGATTTTTATCTGTAAAATACTGGCTTAAAGCATTTATTACTGAAATAAAATAACTATTGTCTCTTGGTGTCTTGTTATATGATATCCATAAGTTGTCTATCAAACATTTTTCTTGTTTATCCACCTGGGTATTTGCTTTTAGTCTAAAACTCATGTTAGATGGTGGATAACATATCAAATTTTGCTTCCCAAACCATAGTCTCTCGAGTCTGTGGTTTTCGATCATTGTCTGAGGTTTAAACTGAGTGTTACTTAGCAGAGTCTGTAAATACATGTCTTTAGCATAACTATCTTGAGAAGATGAGGCTTCAGCCTTTCCTTTTCCTGCACTCATGCTAGAAAATATGAACATATGTTAGTTTATTTTATGATGAGTCTACTAAGCTGATCTGCTATATTATTATCCTTTCCTTTGATATATTCTAATGTCATATTATAAATTGACTTTGCGTCTAAAAAATTTAACCATCTTCTTTTACTGCTCTTTTTTTCATTTATCTTTTGATAAAATTTTACTATTGCCTCGCAATCCGTTCTTACTAACAATTCTGATTTATTTAATATATGAAGTCGAAAACTATCGAATCCGTAAATTACTACTAGTATTTCTGCATCTATGCTGCTCATATTTCCTTTTTCCTTATATTTACCACTTTGGTAAGCACAAATCCTTTCTTCATTTTTATCACTATATTTACTTTTTCTTGCCTTTAGAGCGGCTCCTCATCCTTCTAGACTTCCATCTGTTTCAACTATTAAGTAGTCTGTTTCTAATGGCATTGCTAAGTACGGAATATTTTTCACCATATTTTAAGTCTTTGAACTAATTTTATATCTTCTGTATTAAAAGATTTTTGCCCTGTGGATCCCGTTTTAGAATAAAGTGGACCTGACACTTTTCCTAGGTCTTTGATAAAATTTCTTGCATAATTTAGTATTCCTAAATTTTTTTGTAGTTCTTTTGTTTTATCTAGTTTATCTGGCATTTCTAAAACCTTTTTTGCTATATGGGGTTGTAACTTTATTCTTCCTTCTCCTAGTATTACACCAAGAAAACAAATATGAGTTTTGCATAATTCCATTTTCTTTTTACTAATTATGATTCCGTTGTCTACAAATAATTTTAAAACTATTTGTAGATGTCATAAATGTTCTCTTATATTATTACTAAAAACTAAGATATCATCCACATAAACTATAATGAAATTTTTATAATTTCTAAAAATACTATCCATTTTTTTTGGAAAATTGGGGGTGTTGTCTTTAGCCCGAATGACATTACTAGCCATTCGAAATGTCCTTCTGGACAAGTAAAGGTTGTCCATTCTATACTTTCTTCTTCCGTTTTAGTTTGCCAGTATCCCGATTTACAATTAAATTTACTAAATATTTTTCTCCCTTGGATTCTATTTATTAGTTATGTTTTATCTGGTAGCTTATATTCATCCATTCTTGTGTTATCATTAAGTCTTTTTTAGTTAATTACTATTCTTGCCTTTCCTCTCAATATTTCGTTATGGTTTCTTACCATAAAAGCTGCTGATCTATGTTTTGATCTCGATCTTCTTATTACTCCTAATTCTAAAAATTCTTTTATTCGAATTTCAAAATCGATTAGGTCTTGGTTTGTTGCTTCTATGGATGCTATTTTTACTGTATATTCCGGGTTAATTATGTCTAACCTACAAGTTATTTGATTGGAATTCCAGTGTTTTAGGGGCTTTTCTCCAATTATTTCTAATTCGTCTAGGATTTGTATTATATTTTCTAAGTCCTTTTGATCCTTTATTATTCCTATTTGTTGCATACCTTTCTTAAAATTGTATAACTTTGTATTTATTTCTATTAGTGTGTATTCTTTTTCTGTCTCACCTGAATCGAACATTTCTTCTACTTCTTCATTTATGGTCACTTTTTCACAAGTGTCACATTCACAATTTTTTCCTTTCTCACATTTTTGTTTGAAATTAGTTTCTTCTCTTTGTTCATTACTTTTGAGATAACGAAATTTAGTAGGTGTAGGTATTGTTGTCACTGGCGTTTGGGTAATGTTTTTAGATAAAATCACGCCGTCTCTAATGAGAAGACAACTTCCATTATTTTGTAACAAAAAATCTAATCCCAATACAAAATCCACTCTAATATTTAAGTCTCTTGCCCATATTTTATCAAGCTTATAAGTGGGTTTATAAAAATTAGTGCAAGTGTTAACAAAGCTTATTGTTGCTTTATTTACATAATGTCTATATGTGTTAAAAGATCCATCCATTTGCATAGATGTTTGTAGGGTTGGTAATTCTTTTATTAGATTTGGTGGTAAAATCTTTTTATTAATTATACTTCGTGTACACCCTGAATCTACTAAAGCTAGAGTTTCTATCTCATAGTCTTGAATTTTTATTCTTGCTAAGATTTTTATAGTACTTATCTTTTTATCTTCATTACATATTAATCCTTCAAAGGAAGTGCTCATAAGTTCTTCTTCTTCTGTATCCATAATTATCATTTCTTAATTCGCATTTTCTAAAATGCTCTTTCACATTAGTAAAGTCTAGTCCTCCTTTTCCACAGCCTTTGCATTTTAATTTTTGGCTGCTATCTTTTTCATACATTTTTTCCGCTTTTAGTATAGCCTCCTCTACCATAAAATCATCTTCAGGTATTATTTCTATATTCATGTGTTTAATATCATCAATTTCTTCATCAATTTTCTTTTGATCTGTGTATGCATAATCTGTAAATCTTATAGAAGTTTTTCCTTTACTATTTGTGTACATCAAATGATCTTTTGGTCTAAGTGTGTTTTTTCTACTAAGATTTTCTAAATTCCATTCTAATCCCGCATATTCTTGTGAGTCTATTTTTAACAGTTTCATAACCTTTATTCCTTTATTTCCCATTAATCCTACTACATCTTCTACTTTAAGTCTAAATTTAGTGTTACTATTAGTAGCAATCTTTCCTATAAAGCCTAGACATATTAATAAAATATTACCACTTATCACTTCTTCATATCCTTTAGTTTGAATGCCTATCTTTATATGTTGTCCACACTCTGAAGAATTTAACATGAAATCGGGATTGCAGTAAAAAATCCCTCCACTGTTGGTGTAATGACCCTCCAGGTCATATCTGTGTTAATGCCATCTTTCTGTCGTTTAGAGCTTTCCTGTAGCGACCCCAAGTCATTTATGACTTGTTGGCACTGACTGTTTGGTCGTTTGGTCATTCGTTTGGGTTTTATGCTCGTTTTTCTGTTTTGGAGCTTTTGAACCTTGAAAAGTTGACTTTGGTCATAATTTCAGGTAAACGACCTCAGATGAGAAATTTGCCGGTGCCATAAGCTCCGAAAAAGCAAAATTAGGCTAGAAGCATGATTCGTATGAGTCCCGGGGTTTCCAGTGTGAATTTGGGGCGGATTAGCTCTTTAGCCTTTGGAAATTGGCCTAAGGTTGACTTTGGTCAACTTTCTTGGGAAACACACTCGGATGAAAATTCTGACAGCGCGGTTAGTTTCGAAATGTCGAGTTTGGTCTAGAACGACCTTTTGAGAATTACCGAGAGCTTCCGATCAAAATCCGAGACCCTTGGTAGAATTTGGCAAAAATAGCATATTGGGTGTGGGACCCACTTTTTGTCGAAGTGACCTCGTATGGAAATGTCGACTGCGCCATTGAGTCCGGAATGTTGAATTTAGTGGGGTAGCATATCTGGTTTATTTTCATCGGGTCCCGAACGAATTCAGAGGGTCCGTTCGGAGACTTTGAAAAATAGAGAAAAATCTCGTTGCTGATGATGCCCTTTAGCAACCAGAATTTAGACTTTTAGCGACCAGAAATTGTCTTTAGCGAGTAGTTTCGAGTTTTATAACCCAGATATTTCAGCTTTCAGCCCTCATTTTCAAATGGCGATTTTTCCCTCACCCGAGCTCCGATTTGAGTGATTCGAAGTCCTGTATGATCATGCAGATTTTGGCTACGCAGTGGAGTGATCGGAATGTGTTGGTGAGCCATCGTTTGTGGTGAATTAAAGCTCAAAGCTGCTGCCGATCAGGTGATTAGTTTATGATTTCTTCTTCATTTTAGAACTTCGATATCTCGAGTTCTAGAGCTCCATTTTTGGTGATTCAAAGTCCCAAATTTTTGGGTTTTCACTGGCTTTGTGGATTTGAGGTTGGGGTTCGTTGGGTGCACCTCGTTCTACATGAAATTGGAGGCAAACCCCTTATTTGGCCTATTTTTGTTAGTTTTAGATTTGTTATTGTTTGGTTGATTGCGGATCCGACCCCTATTTGATAATCTAGTTTAGGATTAGTGTTGGGGGAAGGATTTGGGACCTTTTGACGGAGTCAATTTCGGGAAATCCAGAGCGGGTACCACTTTGCTTGATTTTGACCCAAAAATTGGTCTATCTCCAAATTTGATGATTTTGATGTCTAAACTACAGTTTTTAAGTTGTGATTCTATTTTTGATAGCGTGGCAGTAGTCTGAGGCTGTTCGAAAAGGGAAAGCATGGGTTGAGTGACTTGTAGCGGTGGTGATCGGCTATTTGGTAGGCTACGACTTCCTTTCCTTTTAGACTGAGCTTGAATGTGAAATACTGTTAGAAGACTGTGAATCATGGGTGGTTAGCTAGGACTGTGATCCTATTCTCGATTTGCCCCCGTTTGGGATTGGTTGTCGATTGGTTTGGATTAGTATCATGTTATAGGTTGGGTTGTTCACTTGATTTGTTGTATATACTGTTGTGGGTATTTGTTGGTGATTATTTGATGTTGCATGAGCGGGTATGAGAACTATGTTTGTGATTTGTTGCTTATTAAGATTGTGCCTTAGAATAGGCTATTGTGATGATGACTTTGTCCCACGTACCCTGCGGACTTGAGTATGTATCCGACGGCGATTCGGATGACCTAGATCCTTGTAGAATGATATAACAGATTTGGGTCTAATAGTGTGAGCCTTTGTATAGGCGTTTCTGTGGCTCCCGTACCTTCCGATTCATTCCCCTCTATTTTTTGAGATTGTGGGATGCTTCCAAAAGACGTTGCGTTGAGCCGATTGACGGACGAATGGTGTTAGGCTGGGAGCCTTCGTTTGACGTGCTTTTGGGCAGTGGCCCATGATGGTTAGCCTTACGATGCAATGTTCATAATGGCTTTATCTGGTTTGAGGTTGTTAGCTCCAGTACGAGACTGAGGTTACGCGATTCGCGTCTTGTATTTCCAGCGCTAGGCTGATGGGGGTAGGGTATCTATTCCGGTCTGTGACTGACGTTATACGATTGCAGCCAGTTATTTCCAGCGCCCGTCCGTGGAGCGTGAGCTACTAGTCCTAGCCCGTGTTTTGACATTACTAGGACGGAATCAGTATTTTCCAGTGATTTGACTGTTGAGCGTGGATTGATTAGCTCCCGTCCAAGACTGACGTTCCCGATTCGATTCTGGTATTTTCAGCTCGAGACCATAGAGCGAGAGGTATTTTTCTAGTCCGACACTGATGTTTCCAGTTAGAGTCCGGTATTTCCAACTCGTGACTGATGATTTGGGCTGGGCCCATGTGCTGATGTTCGAGCGGGGCTCAGATTTGGTTTATGATCGAGCTGGGCTCAGGTATTGGTTGTGATTGGACTGGGGCCAAATGATGGTTTTAGGGTCCGGGACCCTTGGTTCAAGGTTTATGGAATTGGTATTACTTCGCTTCTGTAGTTAGCTCTTCTGTGTACCTGTCAGGCTTATGGGGGTCCGTTCAGGTTTTTATTTAAAATTGCGCACGAGTGTGCCCAACGGGTCTTATGGGGGGCCCAACTGGGTTTAGTTAGCTAATTATCTTCGATTGTTTATCGTTGTTCGGTTTTCGTTCTATTGACCTCTGTTTACCTTTCTTGCTAAGTCGGCCTATGATGCCTACTGGGTACCTGTGGTTTTGGTACTCATACTACACTCTACATCTATTTTCGTGATGCATGTCCGGGCACCAGTTATAACCGTTGAAATCGGGCCGAGAGTTGTCAGTTCGGGAGACTAGGGTGAGCACTTGGCGTTTTGGGATTACCTGTTTCCTTCTGTTTATATATTTGGGCTTGTCTTTTGTTTTTGAGACAGTTGTTTCAGTGGTCAACTTTCAGGACTTGTACTCATTTTAGTAGTTCTCTACTCGTGACTTTTAGATTTTGGAGGTATTGTATATATATTTTGGTCGTGTTCCAGTTTTCCTTATATGTTCTATTGTATGCTTCCGCTTGGTCATGGATTAGTTTCCACTCTTAGTCTCGTTACTGTTAAGTTCCAGGATAGAGTTTGGCTGGCCTACCAAAGGGTCGTAGATGCCATCATGAATTGAGAAATTGGGTCGTGACAAATTGGTATCAGAGCCTAGGTTCGTTGGTCTCACGTGTACAGAACTAGCATCTAGTAGAGTCCTGCGGATCAGTGCGGAGACATCCGTAACTTATCTTCGGAGGCTATAGGAGGTTCTCAGGATGTTTTCTTGCCTTGTATCTTTTCATCGTTGTTGGTCAGTTGGTTTCTTGAAATCTTACTTGTTCCACTCTGTTACAGGGATGGCTCGTACGAGTAAAGGATGTGGTGCTGCGGCGCCAGGCCGAGGTTGAGGGAGGATTTCGGAGCCCGAGTAGGAGCCTCCAGCAGAGCAAATTCTGCCTCACCCGTTGGGGCAGGGACCAGTCTAGCCACCACCAGTTCCAGCTGTTGCGCCAGAAGTCTAGGACTTGCTTGTCCAGTTGTTGGAGGCTTACGGGTATGCAGCAGCAACAATCAGCTCCAGGACCAGTTCTAGAGCCGGTTCAGGCTCAGCAGGACCAGCCTGCGGTAGAGGTACCTGAGGTTGTTCAGCCGCCAGCACCAGTTGTGGTTCATCCAGACCCGTTAGACAGGGTCATGCCTTTTTGAGAGCAGAAGATGCTTGGCGTGTTTCTCATATTAGCACCACCGAGATTCTCAGGGGCTAAGGGAGAGGATACTCACAAGTTCTTGACTACCTGCCATGAGAGGTTGTAGACTTTTGGTTTGGTGGAGTCCAGAGGAGCAGACTTCACAGCTTACCAGTTGGACGGACCAGCTAGACAGTGGTGGCGTTCGTTTATTGTGACTAGGCCAGTTGGTTCTCCACCGGTGTCGTGGGAAAAATTTACTGAGGCTTTTCTGGCCAGGTTTATTCCACGGAGTGTGAGGGACCGCCTCCGTGATGAGCTCTCGAGATTGGAATAGGGCTCCATGACTGTATCTGAGTACGAGGCCTGATTTTTGGAGTTTTCTCGTCATGCTACTATAATCCTACCCACAGAAGAGGAGTGAGTCCGGTGCTTCTTAAGAGGGTTGAGACTGCAGCTGAGGATTGAGTCTCAGTCACTGTTGGCAGTGGGTTGTTCATGTTTGGAGGTGGTGGACCATGCCCGTACTATTGAGCACCTTCGTCGTGAGGCCTAAGGAGGCATCAACAAAAGGTTCTGGCTGGATAGCAGGGCCAGTGGATCCCGTCGCAGACCGAGGGTTGCTCAGGAACAGGTTACTCAGGGGTTCCAGCCAGAGCAGTCTAGCCGCCAATTTCAGGCAGCATTGTAGACTTTTGCTGGTGACCAGTTCAGCCATAGCGGTTCTAATGCCGGTTCAAGTCAGGATCGAGGTGGGTTTTATCCAGGATCATCGAGTTGGGGTGGCCAACCTCCTGCAGCTAGCAGGCCTTCTCAGGGTTGTTTCACTTGTGGGGAGCTGGGACATTGGGCAAGGGAGTGCCCTTCTTATTCCAGAGCAGCTTTACCACCATCACAGGTAGCTAGGCCGGTATTAGCAGTGGCACCTCCAGCCAGAGGAGGGGGTCAACATCAGGGGGCTCGGGGAGGTCCCAGAGGAGGCAGGAGTGGTGGCAGAGTTGATGCGAGAGGTAGAGGTGCCCAGGGCCACCTTAATACAGCTCCAGCTAAAGCAGAGGCTGAGGCGTCTTATGACGTGATCACAGGTACGGTTCTTTTATGCCATCAGTCCGCTTCAGCATTATTTGACCTAGGTTCTACCTATTCATATGTGTCAGATTATTGTGTGCCTCGATTGGGAGTGAGTCCTGAGCCCTTATCTATGCCCTTGCGTGTTTCAACCCCAGTAGGGGTTTCTTTAGTAGTGGATTAGGTGTGTAGATCCTGTGTGGTGGTTATTAGAGGGCAGGACACTCTAGTCGATCTTATTGTGCTGTGTCTGGTAGACTTTGATGTGATCCTTGGTATGGATTGGTTGTCCTCTCATCGGACTGTCTTGGACTGTTATGCCAAGACCGTGACTTTAGCCCCTCCCGATATCCCACCGGTGGTGTGGCAGGTCTCTTGTAGTCGTACACCGATTAGGTTGATTTCTTATATGCGAGCTTGGAGGTTGGTAGACAGCGGGTGTTTGGCATACTTGGCATATGTTAGAGACGGGAGTAGGGAGGACCTTACAGTTGATTCAGTACTTGTTGTTTGAGAGTTCGCAGATGTATTTCCTGTCGATCTTCCTGGCCTACCCCCAGATCGGGATATTGATTTTTGCATAGACTTGGAGCCGGGTACTCGTCCTGTTTCTATCCCCCCGTACCGGATTGCACCTGCAGAGCTGAAAGAGCTCAATGATCAGCTCTAGGACTTATTGAGTAGAGGGTTCATCAGACCCAGTATGTCACCTTGTGGAGCCCCATTCCTATTTGTGAAGAAAAAAGACGGCACCACGCCGACGTGTATCTACTACAGGTAGCTGAATAAGGTGACGGTGAAGAACCATTATCCTATGCCTCGTATAGATGACTTATTTGATCAGCTTCAGGGAGCAGCGGTGTTTTCGAAGATAGACCTGAGGTTCGGTTATCATCAGTTGAGGATCCGAGTAGAGGATATCCCTAAGATAGTTTTTAGGACTCGATATGGCCATTATGAGTTCCTGGTTATGTCTTTTGGGTTGACTAATGCCCCTACAGCATTGATGTATCTGATGACTCGAGTGTTCAGGCAGTAGTTAGACTCCTTCGTCATTGTCTCCATCGATGACATCTTGGTATACTCGCGGAGCCATAGTGATCATCAGCATCACTTGAGGATAGTGCTTCAGACTTTGAGAGACCATCGGCTTTATGCCAAATTCTCAAGTGTGAGTTTTGGTTGGAGTTTGTAGCATTCTTGGGGCACATGGTGTCCAAGGATGGCATTATGGTTGATCCGACGAAGATTGAGGCTATCTGTGGTTGGGCTAGGCCCACTTCTGTGACTGAGATTTGGAGCTTTTTCGGACTAGCGGGGTATTACAGACGCTTTGTTGAGGGTTTCTCCACATTAGCAGTGCCTTTGACACGGTTTACTCGCCATGATGTTCCATTTGTGTGGTCGGAGGAGTGCAAGAGGAGCTTTCTGAGACTTAGGGAGTTGCTTAATACCGCTCCTATCTTGACTCTTCCCGTTAAGGGTGAGAGCTTCACGGTCTACTGTGACGCATCTGGCGTTGGTTTGGGTTGTGTTCCTATGCAACAGGGCTGAGTTATTGCATATGCGTCGAGGCAGCTTAACCTGCATGAGCGCAACTACCCCACTCATGACTTGGAGTTGGCGGCAGTAGTTTTCGCGCTTAAGATTTTGAGGCACTACCTGTATGGAGTCCATTACGAGATTTAAACTGATCACATGAGTCTCCAGTACATCATGACTCAGAGGGACCTTAATTCCAGGTAGCATCGATGGATTGAGCTCCTGAAGGACTTTGACTTGTCTATTCTCTATCATCCGGGCAAGGCGAACGTAGTAGCGGACGCCTTGAGTCGGAAGGCGGTGAGTATGGGTAGTCTAGCCTTCCTTTTTGTTGCGCAACGACCCTTGGCTTTGAACATTCAATCCTTAGCCAATCAGATGATTAGACCGGATGTTTCAGATTCTAGTAGAGTATTAGCTTATGTTGGGGTTCAGTCGTCTCTGCTTGATCAGATCTGCAGTCGTCAGTTTGAGGATGAGTCTTTGGTAGCGCTCAGAGATAGGGTGTTGGCAGGTGATGCAGCGCAGGCTACCTTAGATTCAGATGGGGGTTTGAGGTTTGCTGGTCAATTGTGTGTTCCTAGAGTTGTTGATTTGATCCAGCTGATTCTTAGCGAGGCCCATGATTCCAGATATTTTATTTATCCGGGCACAACTAAGATGTATCGTGATTTGAGGAAGCATTACTGGTGGAGTGGAATGAGGAGGGACATCTCAGACTATGTGTCCTGTTGTTTGTGTTGCCAGCAGGTTAAGGCTGAGCATATGAGGCCTGGTGGAGAGTTAAAGAGATTACCTATTCCTGAGTGGAAGTGGGAGCGCATCACCATGTACTTTGTTATTGGGTTGCCACGGACTCCTAGGGGTGTTGACAGTATCTAGGTCATCGTGGATCGATTGACCATGTCAGCACATTTTATCCCTGTTCATACTTCCTATCATGCGGAGAGGTTAGCCCATATCTACATCCGGGAGGTAGTCCATCTTCATGTTGTGCCTATTTCTATCATCTCAGACCGGGACCCATAGTTCACTTCCAGTTTTTGGAGAGCATTTCAGGGGAGTTGGGCACCCGTGTGGATCTTAGCATAACATTTCACCAGCAGACTGATGGCCAGTTAGAGCGTACTATTCAGGTTCTTGAGGATATGTTACGGGCCTGTGTTATAGACTTTGGAGGTCAGTGGGATCATTTCTTGCCTTTGGCGGAGTTTGCGTATCATAATAGTTACCATTCCAGCATCCAGATGGCCCCAATTGAGGCCTTTTATGGTAGGCATTGTCGCACTCCAGTCGGTTGGTTTGAGTCTACGGAGCCTAGGCCGCATGGTACAGACTTATTCCAGGAGTCCTTGGAGCATGTGAGGTTGATCCAGGATAGGCTCAGGACTGCTCAGAGTAGACAGAGGAGTAATGCAGATCGCAGGCGCCGACCATTGAGTTTTACTGTGGGTGACAGAGTATTTCTCAGAGTATCTCCTATGAAGGTCGTGATGATATTTTGGAGGCGGGGCAAGCTTATCCCCAGGTATATAGGGCCTTTTTAGATATTGAGGGCAGTTGGTGAGGTGGCTTATGAGTTAGCCTTACCTCCAGCATTTTCAGCCGTGCATCCAGTTTTCCATGTCTTCATACTGCGCCGGTATGTTCCAGATGAGTCACATGCTCTCCAGTACGATGCTGTTGAGTTGGATGACCGCTTGACTTATATAGAGGAGCCAGTTACTATATTTGGCCAGAGATGTGAGACAGCTGAGATCGAGAGTCATTCCTGTGGTTAAGGTCCGTTGGAGGCATCGTCTAGACGAGGCGGCTACCTGGGAGATAGAGCGAGAGATGCAGGAGCAGTCCCCCAGCTTGTTTGAGCCCTCAGGTGTTTCTTTATCCTTACTTTCGCGGACGAAAGTCCTTTTAGTAGTGGATATTATAATGACCCTCAAGGTCATTTCTGTGTTAATGCCTTCTTTCTATCGTTTAGAGCTTTCCTGTAGCGACCCCAAGTCATTTATGACTTGTTGGCACTGATTGTTCAGTTGCTTGGTCGTTTGTTTGGGTTTTATGCCCGTTTTTCTCTTTTGGAGCTTTTGATCCTTGAAAAATTGACTTCGGTCATAACTCTAGGTAAACGACCTCAGATGAGAATTTTGACGGTTCCATCAGGTTCGGAAAGGCCAAATTAGGCTAGAAGCATGGTTAGCATGAGTCCCAGGGTTTCCATTGTGAATTTGGGGCCGATTAGCTCTTTAGCCTTTGGAAATTGGCCTAAGGTTGACTATGGTCAACTTTCTTGGAAAACGCCCTCGGATAAAAATTTCAACAGCGCGGTTAGTTTCGGAATGCCGAGTTTGGTCTAGAACGACCTTTCAAGAATTACCGGGAGTTTTCGATCAAAATTCGAGGCCCTTGGTAGAATTTGGCAAAAATGACATATTGGGTGTGGGACCCACTTTTTATCAAAATGACCTCGTATGAAAATGTCGACTGCGCAATTGAGTCCGGAATGTCAAATTTAGTGGGGTGGCATATCTGGTTTATTTTCATCGGGTCCCAAACGAATTCCGAGGGTCCGTTCGGAGACTTTGAAACTAGAGAAAAATCTGGTTGCTGGTGCAGACCTTTAGCGACCAGAATTTGGACTTTTAACGACCAGTTTCGGGTTTTATAACCCAGATATTTCAGCTTTCAGCCCTCATTTTTAAATGGCGATTTCTCCCTCATCCGAGCTCCGATTTGAGTGATTCGAAGTCCTGTATGATCAAGGAGATTTTGGCTACGTAGTGGAGTGATCGGAATGTGTTGGTGAACCCTCGTTTGTGGTGAATTACAGCTCAAAGCTGCTGCCCATCAGGTGATTAGTTTATGATTTCTTCTTCATTTTAGAACTTCGATATCTCGAGTTCTAGAGCTCCATTTTTTGTGATTCAAAGTCCCAAGTTTTTGGGTTTTCACTGGCTTTTTGGATTTGAGGTTGGGGTTCGTTGGGTGCACCTCGTTCTCCATGAAATTGGAGGCAAACCCCTTATTTGGCCTATTTTTGTTAGTTTTAGATTTGTTATTGTTTGGTTGATTGGGAGTGGATCCGACCCCTATTTGATAATCTAGTTTAGGATTAGTGTTGGGGGAAGGATTTGGGACCTTTTGAAGGAGTCAATTCTGGGAAATCCATAGCGGGTCCCACTTTGCCCGATTTTGACCCAAAAATTGGTCTATCTCTAAATTTGATGATTTTTGTGTCTAAACGACCGTTTTGACGCTGTGATTCTATTTTTTATAGCGTGGCAGCAGTCTGAGGCCGTTCGAAAAGATAAAGCTTGGGTTTAGTGGCTTGGAGCCCGCTTGATCGGCTTTTTTGTAGGTTACGACTTCCTTTCCATTTAGACTGAGGTTGAATGTGTAAATACTATTAGATGACTGTGAATCTGGGGCTGTTCGCTAAGACTGCGATCCTATTCTCGATTTGCCCCAGTTTGGGATTGGTTGTTGGTTGATTTGGATTAGTATCATGTTATAGGTTGGGTTGTAGACTTGATTTGTTGTATATACTGTTTTGGGGTATTTGTTGGTGATTATTTGATGTTGCATGAGCGGGTATGAGAACTGTGTTTGTGATTTGCTGCTTATTAAGATTGTGCCTTAGAATAGGCTGTTGTGATAATGACTTAGTCCCACGTACCCTGTTGACTTGAGTATGTATCCGATGGCGATTTGGATGACCTAGATCCTTGTAGAATGATATAGCAGATTTGGGTCTGATAGTGCGATCCTTTGTATAGGCGTTTCCGTGGCTCTCATACCTTCCAAATTTTCCCCTCTATTTTTTGAGATCATGGGATGCCTCTGGAAGACGTTGCGTTGAGCCGATTGATGGATGAATAGTGTTAGGCTGGGAGCCTTCGTTTGACGTGCTTGTTGGTGGCGGCCCGTGATGGTTAGCCTTACGATGCAATGTTCGTAGTGGCTTTATCTGGTTTGAGGTTGTTAGCTCCAGTACGAGACTGTGGTTACGCAGTTCACGTCCGTTATTTCCAGTGCTAGGCTGACGGGCTGTGACTGGCGTTTTACGATTGCAGCAAGTTACTTCCAGCGCGCGTCCGTGGAGCATGATCTACTAGTCCCAGCCCGTGTTTTGACGTTACTAGGACGGAATCGGTATTTCCAGTGATTGGACTGTGGAGCGTGGATTGATTAGCTCCCGTCCTGGACTGACGTTCTCGGTTCGAGTACGACATTTCCAGTTCGAGACCGTAGAGCGAGAGGTATTATTCTAGTCCGAGACAAACGTTTCCAGTTAGAGTCTGGCATTTCCAGCTCGTGACTGATGATTTGGGCTGGGCCCATGTGTTGATGGTTGAGCGGGGCTCGGATTTGGTTTATGATCGAGCTGGGCTCGAAGGTTGATTTACCTTATCAAGTTTGCTTTCCTTCTTTTGGCATTTATTATTTAGCCTCTTCTACTTTAAATAGTTGAAAACCTCTATAGTAAATATGTAGCAATTATACAGTGAATTAATTTAAAATCAATCTCTCTAACATGCATGGTTTCATTATATTTTTTTATCAATTAACTTTCGTATTCATAATTTTGATTGTTTTTTTCTCAATGACCACATTCATCCTGACATCCAAAGAACTAGTATCACCTAATTATTTAATCAATTAACTCTCATTAATTTTTCTCAAAGTTTACATTCAACTTAACCTCTAGAAGACTTATGTGTTTCATGTGCTCGTTCGGTTTTAGTGTGATTATTGCACCTGACTGTACACTGGTTGTATAGATTAGAAGTCTTGCTACTCACTCTCAATTTATGTGGCATACTTTCGTTTTTAGTTCATCCAAAAAATAATATCACATTTTTATAATCTTATCTTATATCTTATCTTATATCTTATCTTATATATATATATATATAAGAGAATCTTAGATCTGCCTATGTGGGGTTCTCACAGATCAAGATTCTTATTTAACATTTCTTAAAAGTCACAACTCTTTAGAAAAGTCAGAACTCTTCATAAAAGCCATAATTTTTCATAAAAGTCACAACTCTTCACAAAAGTCACGACTCTTGATTTTCCATCCGCACCTTTTAAAACCCAACACTTAATTCCAAGGCACCAAAAGAAGAAAGAATAAACAAAGAAAATTAATTTCAATTGCCATGTGAGATTACTACTCTTGCGTCTCTCAGTCCACAACTCATAACGTTGCTGGAATGGTTGAATTCATAACATTTGTTTCTTTACTAAACAAAATTTCTATTTCTGTCACTAATATTTTTAGGTTTTTTTCAGCTATTGGGGAGTCGAATTCAAATACATTAATTATGCTTCTTATGAAGTGTAGTTCATTCTTCAAAGTTCTCTTTTTGTTATTTCATGAAGCTTAATCTTTTATTGCAATTCATAGTAATTCATGTAACTATTGCAATTTTTTTTTTGCTATTTTGTTGACTTTTTTTGAACTCTGCTAAAAATCCCAGCAAGGATGATTGAAAATTGATCTCCTCTTTTGTCCCATTCTAGAGGCTTCTTCATATACTTTTTTGGGAAAATTGATTGTGGATTGTGCTATAAAGAACAAATAGGTGATAAATAATACGGAACCAATTGTGAAGTTTGTTAAAATAACCAAACAGATAGCTCTTTTGCTTGCCACAATTAGTATATTATTCTGATTGTTTTATGTTAGATACAAATATTTTGTATGCCATTGCACTCTTCCTAGATTATTAGTATAGAGACAATTAGTCCAATTATTTTATCACAAGTTGACTAATTTGCAATATTTCTTCCTCTCTTCATTTTGGGCATAATTAGATATCATTTTTGGTGTAGTGATAACTCTTTCTTTTGGCTTTTTTCAGTTAAATTTGTGAACTGTAAACTTGGATACAGCCGGCAGACTATCTTTTTGAAAATATATTAAGCAACATGCCTTTTTTCTTCTTGATTGTTAGGAAAGTAAGGCCGTTTTTATTATCATTTGTGGTTATATGTGAGTTTAAGTGCTCACAAAATTGTTCATTGAGATTTTAATATGTTATGTACCAAAATTTTGGTTTAGAATACCCAGTTGTGAATAGTTCCATTCAGATGCCACCTATTTCTTCGTTTATCATTGCATCCATTCTTTTAGCTGCATACTATAACCATAACAATAACTATTGTTCAATTCAAAATAATTAAGTTGGGGCCGGTGATATGAAACCTAAACAATAGTAATGACTATTCTAAGACAATGAGGAAAAACCTTTATGATGTTAACAATTTTAGGGACATTTTTGACATATACATGATACGACATACAATAATAAAAAAGAGATTGATGGAGGTTCCTAAGAAAGGAGCCGAAGGTCCTCCATTTGAATTTAGTAAATTTTGTTCTTGTATGGACGTGATGTTCCACTTTACTTAGGAATGTTGTTGTTAGAGGCATTTTGGTCTCTTCTTTATAATCATAAGTTGTTCTTTATAACTTCCTTGAATTTAGAAAATTTCGTTACTTCTGACCAACTATTTCCATTGATATTTTCTTAGACTTTTTTCTTATAATTAAAATATCTGTACGACTCATAATTTTTGAGCAACGAAAATAAAAATTGAAAAAATATAGCACTTTAAGATTTGGTCTCTTCTTTACCGTCTTATGTTGTACTTTATAACTTCCTGAAATTTAGAAAATTTCATTACTTCTGACCAACTATTTCCGTGGAGAATTTCTTAGACTTCTTTCTTACACTTAAAATCTCTCTATGACTCATAATTTTTGTGCAACAAAAATAAAAATATAAAAAATATAGCACTTTAAGATTTCGGAGGAACACTTTTTCTTAAGATAAAATGTTTTTGATAATGTAGTGTATGTATGGGGGGCTCTTGTGTTGTTTGTGAGAAAGAAGGATAGATCCATGAGTATGTGCATTGATTATTGGTAGGTGAACAAAGTGACCGTGAAGAACAAGTATCCTCTTCCTTGTATTGGTGGATTGTTTGATCAGCTTCAAGGTGCATCTCTATTTTCTAAGATCGATTTGAGGTCTGGGTATCATTAGTTGAGGATTAGGGCATCTGATATCCCTAAGACAACTTTCAAGACTCATTATGGGACTATGAGTTTCTTGTGATGTCTTTTGGTTTGACTAACGCCTTTGTAACATTCATGTAGTTGATGAACTGGGTGTTCCAACCTTATTTGGATTCCTTTGTGATAGTCTTCATTGATAACATCTTGGTGTACTCCAAGTATGAGTAGGATCATGATCGGCATTTGAGTATTATGCTCCAGAGATTGAGGGAAGAGAAGTTATATGCCAAGTTCCTGATGTGTGAGTTTTGGCTTTATTCAGTTACATTTCTAGAAAACGTGGTATCAATAGAGGGTATTAGGGTGGATCCAGCAAAAATTGAGGCAGTTAGAGGTTGGACCAGGCCTACTTCAGTCACTGAGATTTGGAGTTTTGTGGGACTTGCGGGATATTACAGACTATTTTTTAGAGCTTCTCCATTATTGCATCTCCTTTGACCAGATTGACTCGATGGAGAGTGAGCTTCTAGTGGTCTGATGAGTGTGAGGAGAGCTTTCAAAAGCTCAAGACTTTGTTGGCTTCAACTCATATTTTGACTTTACTCGAGGAGGGTGTAGACATCACTGTTTATTGCGATGCTTCTGGAGTTTTGTTGGGGGTGTTCTGATGCAAAAACGGGAAAGTGATTGCCTATGCTTCTAGACAGTTGAAAACCCATGAGAAGAACTACCCTACCCATGATCTTAAGTTGGCAGTTGTGGTATTTCTGCTTAAGCTTTGGCGACATTATTTTTATGGGGTTCATTGTGAGGTATTCACAGACCATCGGGGTATTCAGTACGTCTTCAGTCAGAGGGATCTGAACTTGAGGCAGCCTAGATGGCTTGAGCTACTAAAGGGCTACAACATTACTATCTTATATCACCCGGGGAAGGCCAATGTGGTGGCCGATGCTTTGAGTAGGAAGACTTCTAGTATGGGGAGTCTTGCCGCAATCAGTTTTAAGGAGAGACCATTGGCTAGAGATGTTCACAGGTTAACCAATAGTCTGGTTTGATTACATATTTCTGAGGAGACAGGTGGTTTGATTGCTTTCATTGAGGCCCATTCCTCCTTAGTTGAGCAGATTCGTGAGCACCAGTTTTGTAATACCCCGGATTCAAAAAAGGTGAAAATTTTTAATTTTTGAAAACTTTTGTGACCTACTACTTGACCTACTAATCGTTGGGGGACTTACCAACATTAGGTCAAGGGGGGAGGGAGCCGTTGATGCTACTGCCTAATGGGAAAAAGTTGAAAAACATGCGAAGGTGTGACCTACCATGACCTACCATTTGAACCTACAAACCGTCATTTGACTTAGCAATCGTAGGTCAGGAGGTGGCCGGGGGGATTCCTTGGTGGATCTATTTTTAGGGTGGAAATTTTAAAATTTTTGGGGCCTCGGAAATAGGACCTACGGTTGGTCACCTACGGGCAGTAGGTTGACCTTCAATTATGGTCAAATTGCCTTGTTCATGATTTTATAAGCATAAGTTTGCATTGAATTGCATGATTTAAGAGGAATTTTCATGAACCCATGTGAACTCTACGATTGCAAAGTTATGAGCATGATGAACTATGTAAAGATCAAGTTTATGAAATCATGCATGGCTCTTATGAAGCTAAGGATGAACTAATGGTGCTTTGAGATTGAAGCATCAAAGTTTATGATATGTTAATGTTGTTGTTGAGTTGTGAAAGGAAATTCTCATATATTACTCAACCCATGAATGTGAAAGGTTTTCTCACATGTAATGATTAATAACTTATGGAAAGGCTTGCTCAACTAAATTTGAATCAATGATTAAGGAAATACTCTAAGAAGGGACAAGAGGCGATCACACATGTTCCCTAATGTAGACAAGAGGTGACTACCCATGTCTACTTATGATAATTGAACTATGACTAACCCATGGGAATTATGCTTAGCACCGAGTGGACAAGTGGAGATTACCCATGTCCTATAAACTATGTGCCACCATAGGATGGTGGTCTATGATAGATACTAGCTAGTGGATCCACGTAAACTATATGTTAAGTAAAGGGTCCTACCTTGGAAAGTAGGATGACCCTATCAGTGTGGGGTTAGACACCAAATTCCATGTTGTTAGCTCACATGGTCTTATATGTCGGTTAAGTCTACTCCCCACAATAAAGAACTTAAGTGCTTTTATGATGTTTCTCAAGTAAAGTAAAGATGTTTAACTTGCTTTGACCATGGTTTATGACTTACGTTTCTAACCTCTTTCATATTTTAGCTTGGTCATTGAATGTCTTGAAAATGTCCCATTTTAACATGTTTTAAATGATTTTGTGCATTGCTATCATACTTGGTACTTGATTGTACTAACGCATACTCTTGCCTACATTGACTTGTTAATGTAGGGCTTGGCGATTTTCCATCTATTTGTGGCTAGAGCTTAGTAGAAGGATTATTGAAGACTTGGTGAGTCCTCATCTATTCGAGGACATAGCCTAGTTGTTCTTACTTTTATGTTCTTCATTTTGACATTGTATTGGGTTACGTCCCAAACTTTATTTCTCATTCTTATGTTAGATTGGCTTTGAGACATTTGATGTAGACATTCGATATTTTCTTAAAAGCTTTGATATGAAACTGTCTTTTGAACTTTTGAATCTTTATGATCTTGTATGTATGTATGCTACGTGGCTTGTATGAGGCCTTTCAGGGTCTTGTACGCCATGTCACGTCTAGGGGTTACCTTGGATCGTGACAAACTTGGTATTCAGAGCACAAGGTTTTAAAAAGATCCTAGGATGTCTCATAAACCACGTCAATAGAGTCTTGTTCATGAGTGTGAAGCGTGCCACATTTATGAATGAGAGGCTATAAGATGTTTAGAAAACTCCACTTCTTTCATTGCTCCTAAGTCGTACGATAGAGTGCAACTCTATATATCTCTCTCTTCTAATCCCTATCCTATGTGTTTCAAGATATGGCTACCCGAAGAGCTTATGCTAGAAGAAATACGGGAGAGAATGTGGAACAACAAGCTCCTCAAGTTCTGGCTGACCCTTTGGCCAAACAAGTGACTAATGCGGAGTTTAGGGCTGCTTTTCAGGTGTTAGCTCAAGCCATGATGGCTCAAGCCAAGAGAGGATGTGGCTCCCGTGAACGCAAATGTGGGTACGGTGGCATCAAGGGTGAGGAACTTCACTAGAATGAACCCTCCGGAATTCCATGGTTCTAAGGTTGAGGAAGACCCTCAAGAGTTCATTGATGAGGTGTATAAGGTGTTGATGATCATGGGTGTGATGCCAGAGGAAGAGGCAGTGTTGGCCGCCTATCAACTTAAGGGTATTGCTCAAGTTTGGTTCAACCAATGGAAGGAAGGGAGGGCGGTTAATGAGGGTCCTCTTGATTGGGAGAAATTCAAGGTTGCTTTCCTTGTTAGGTTCTTTCCCCTTGAGATGAGGGAGGCAAGGGTGCTTGAATTTATTAATCTTCATCAAGAAAGTATGAGTGTAAAAGAGTATGCTTTGAAGTTCACACAATTGTCTCGATATGCTCCTTCTATAGTTGCAGATCCTAGGGCAAGAATGAGTAAGTTTGTTTTGGGAGTGTCTGATATGGTGGTCAAAGAGTGTCATACCACTATGCTTGTCAATGACAAGGATATTTCTTGCCTTATGGTGTATTCTCAACAAATAGAAGAGGAGAAACTCAAGGAAAGGTCTAGAGAGACAAAGAGGTCTAGGACCGGTGATGGTAACTTTTCACACTCAAGGTCCGATGGACATGGTCATTCTAGATTTTGAGAAAACTTTTCTGGTCAAGGTTCCTCCAATGCTCCTCCTAAGTCCAACAAGGATAGGGTTTCCAACCCTAAGCCTCAAGGAGGGAATGGTGGTGGTTTTTCATCGATTACTTGTGATAAGTGTGGGAAAAAGCAAGAGGGTAAATGTCTAGCCGGTTCTAATGCATACTTTGGTTGTGGCAAGATGGATCATAAGATAAGGGATTGTCCCTTAGTGGCTAAAAATGAAGGGGATAATCGTCAACGAACTCAACCTAAAAATCCATTGGGTTCTAGTGTAAATCAAAAGCAAAATCGATTCTATGCACTTCAAGCTCGCCATGCGCAAGAGGGTTCTCCGGATGTGGTTACCGATATGTTGAAAGTGTTTCACTTTGATGTTTATGCCTTGCTTGATCCCGGTACTACTTTGTCTTTTGTGATGCCATATGTGGATATGAGGTTTGATGTTGTTCCGGGTGCGTTGTTAGATCCTTTTCATGTCTCCACTCTCGTTGGTGAATTTGTTGTGGCTAAGAGAGTCTATAGAAACTGTCCCGTCTCCTTATCCGATAGAGTCACTCATGTTGATCTCATAGAGCTTGATATGTTAGATTTTGATGTTACTCTTGAGATGGATTTGTTGCATTCTTGCTATGCTTCTATTGATTGTAGGACCCGAATGGTCAAGTTTCAATTTCTGAATGAGCCTATCCTAGAATGAAAGGGGGGAAATTCTATGTTTAGAGGTCAATTTGTGTCATGTCTTAAAGCTAGAAAGATTATTTCTAAGGGGTGTATATACCATCTTGTTAGGGTGAGAGATGTGGATTCCGAAACCCCTACTCTTGAGTCGGTTCCCATTGTAAAAGAGTTTTCAGAAGTGTTTCCCGATGATCTACCCGGTGTTCCTCCCGAAAGGGAAATAGACTTTGGTATTGATCTTCTCCCCGATACGCAACCTATCTCTATTCCTCCTTATCGAATGGCTCCGGTAGAACTTAAGGAGGAGTTAAAGGAACAACTGAAAGATTTGTTGGATAAGGGTTTCATCCAACCAAGTATCTCTCCATGGGGTGCTCCAGTCTTGTTTGTTAGAAAGAAAGATGGTTCGCTTCGTATGTGCATTGACTACTGCCAATTGAACAAGGTTACCATTAAGAATAAGTATCCTCTTCCATGAATAGATGACTTGTTTGATCAACTTCAAGTGGCTAGTTACTTCTCTAAGATCGACCTTCGTTCGGGTTATCACCAATTGAGAGTGAAAGAAGATGATATTCTGAAAATGGCTTTCTGGACTAGTGATGTTGTTTGGGTTGACAAATGCTCCGGCCGCGTTTATGGATTTGATGAATAGGGTGCTTAGAAAATATCTTGATATGCTTGTGATTGTGTTCATAGATGATATTTTGATTTACTCAAAGAGTGAGAGTGAGCATGCCGATCATTTGAGGATTGTATTGCAAGTCTTCAAGGACCAACAACTCTTTGCGAAGTTTAGTAAATGTGAGTTTTGGCTAAGGTCCATGGCTTTTTTTTGTCACATTGTCTTCGGTAAAGGTATTGAGGTAGATCCTAAGAAAATGGATGCGGTTAAAAATTGGCCTAGACCTCTATCACCTTTGGATATCCGTAATTCTTGGGTTTAGCCAATTATTATAGGAGATTTGTTGAAGGGTTTTCTTCTATTGCTTCTCCATTGACGGCTTTGACTCAAAAGAAGGTCAAGTTAATATAGTCTGAAGCGTGTGAAGAGAATTTCCAAGAGTTGAAAGATAGACTTACTTCGGCTCTGGTGTTGACCTTATGGGAAGGGTCCGATGGGTTTGTGGTTTATTGTGATGCCTCGAGAATTAGGCTAGGATGTGTTCTTAATCAAAATGGAAAAATCACCGCTTACGCTTCAAGACAACTTAAGGTTCATGAAAAGAACTATCCTACCCATGACTTAGAATTAGCGGCGGTTGTGTTTGCTTTAAAGATTTGGAGGCATATTTGTATGGTGTGCATGTTGACATTTTTACCGACCACAAAAGTTTGCAATATGTGTTTAAACAAAAGGATCTAAATCTTCACCAAAGAAGGTGGCTTGAGTTGTTAGAATACTATGACATGAGTGTCCTCTACACCCCAGCAAGGCGAACGTGGTGGCAGATGCTCTTAGTTGGATGTCTATGGGTAGTGTTGCTAATGTTGAGGATGGTAAGAAAGAGTTGGTTCGTGATGTTCATATATTGGCCCGATTGGGTGTTCGGTTGATTGATTCCACTAAAGGTTGTGTTATAGTTCATAATGGTTTTGAATCATCTTTTGTGCATGATGTGAAGGCTAACCAAGATCTTGATCCTAATTTTGTTGAATTGAAGGAAGCGGTGATCAAAACGTCCATTGAGAATTTCTCCCAAGGGGGAGATGGTGTGCTTCAATATCAAGGCCATTTGTGTCTTCCTGATGTAGATGACCTAAGAGGACAAATCTTATCGGAAGCCCATAGTTCTCGATATTCCATTCACCTGGGAGCTACCAAGATGTACCGTGATTTGTTGGAGATCTATTGGTGGAATGGATGAAAAAGGATATTGCGGAGTTTGTGGCTAAATGTCCTAATTGTCAACAAGTGAAATTTGAGCACCAAAAGCCGGGAGGTTAATCCCAAAGATATTAGTATTTCTACTTGGAAGTGGGAAGATGTGAACATGGACTTTATTGTTGGTTTACCACGCACCTGGCGACAATATGATTCCATTTGGGTTATTGTAGATCGAATGACGAAATCAGCTCATTTCATTCCCGTCAAGGTTTCTTATTCGGCGGAGGATTATGCTAAGTTGTACTTGAGGGAAGTGTTTAGGTTGCATGGAGTGCCGTTATCCATTAACTCCGATCGTGGTGCACAATTCACTTTTCAATTTTGGAAATCCTTCCAAAAGGGTCTTGGTACTCGTGTTAAGCTTAGTACGGCCTTTCATCCTCAAACCGATGGGAAAGCGAAGCATACTATCCAACATCTGGAAGATATGTTGAGAGCTTGTGTGATTGATTTCAAGGGTAATTGGGATGATAATTTGCCTTTAATTGAGTTTGCTTATAATAATAGCTACTATTCTAGTATTGGTATGGCTCCATTTGAAGCTCTCTATGGTAGGAGGTGTAGATCTTTTATAGGTTTGTTTGAAGTTGGTGAAGTTGCTTTGATAGGTCCCCAATTGGTACATGAGGCTATGGAGAAAGTTAGGCTTATTAGAGAAAGGTTGAAAACGGCTCAAAGTCGACAAAAGTCCTATGCCGAAGTTAGAAGGAGAGATTAAGAATTTGATGTTAATGATTGGGTCTACTTGAAGATTTCACCCATGAAGGGTGTAATGAGGTTTGGAAAGAAAGGGAAGGTTAGTCCCCATTATGTGGGCCCATATCAAATTTTTAGGCATGTTGGTAAGGTTGCTTATGAACTTGACTTGCCTAATGATTTGGGATCGGTGCATCCGGTTTTCCATGTCTCCTTGTTGAAGAAATGTGCTGGTGATCCCACATCTATACTGCCATTAAAAAATCTTGGCATAAAGGATAGTCTTTCCTATGAAGAAGTTCTGGTTGAGATTTTAGACCGGCAAGTCCTGAAGTTAAAAAATAAAGAAGTTGTTTTCGTGAAGGTTCTTTGGAGGAATCAACTAGTTTAGGGTGCTACTTGGGATGCCGAGGCCGATATGATGTCCCGATATCCTCATCTCTTTCCCTCAGATCCTACTCTAGCTTGAGGTATCTAGTTCCTCATGGTTTATTCTTTTGGTTTCATGTGTCGTAGTTATTTCCATGATTCCTTGATTATGCATGTTCATGAAGAGTTTAATATTGAGAAAATGAGCTATCTTGATTGATTTATCTATGATTATGTGCATTGAGTATGAATTGCATGAGGTCTTCATGAAATGATATTTTGAACATGCTTTAGCTTGGAGTTGATGTTTTTCTCCTCAGATATGTGCATTTATGTGATTGCATTCTAGGTTGGGTTGTTAGCTCTTGTTTCTTACCCTTCTTACGATGTCTTAATTCTCATTCGAGGACGAATGTTCCCAAGGGGGAGATAATGTAATACCCCTGATTCGAAAAGGGTGAAAATTTTCAATTTTTGAAAACTTTGGTGACCTACTACTTGACCTACTAATCGTTGTTGGACTTACCAACAGTAGGTCAAGGGGGGGAGGGAGACGTTGATGCTACTGCCTAAGCGGAAAAAGTTGAAAAAAAGGCTAAGGTGTGACCTACCATTTGAACCTACAAACCGTCGTTTGACTTACCAATCGTAGGTCAAGAGGTGGGGGGAGTCGTTGGTGGATCTATTTTGAGGGTGGAAATTTTAAAGTTTTTGGGGCCTTGGTAATAGGACCTACGGTTGGGCACCTATGGGTAGTAGGTTGACCTACCAACTGTAGGTCACTATAGTAAGTGAGGGGTTCCAGAAATATTTTTAAGGGATCATTTGGTCTTTTCACCTAATGAATTATTTACTCATTTAAATCAATTTCCTTCAACTCCTAACACTATATAAGCCCTTTTAATCCTAAAATCTACCCTTCAAAAATCATTTACAAGATTTCCCCGAACTCCTCTCCCTCAAATATTTCTCTCTCTAGAAGTTAAAAGAAGAAAAAGAGGGCAAGCTACGGTTCAAGAAATCAAGTTTTTCTTCAACAATTGCTCAAGGAAATTGAGTACTAAGGTATAATAGTCTTCATCCATGGAGCCCTTTCCTCCATGAAATCCCTAAAATCTCCAATTTTCAAGTTAGAAATTCCCAATTTAATTAAGGGTTTTCTTTCATGTTATGGGTTCTTTGCAATGTTGCTTCAAGATTGTTTTATGAACTTTGAAGTATAAATTGAGTTGAATTTCATGAATTTATATGAATCCCCATGAACCCATGCCAATTCCCCCAATTTTGAAATTTATGCTTTGTTGGTGGGTTGAATTATAAAGTGATGAATGTTATGATATCTCTATGAATCCATGCATGAATTATGATTTCTAAATTAAGGTTTTCATGATGAGATTATGAATGAACTAAGTATGGTTTCATGGAAGTATGCATATTCAATAAAAAATAACTATGATTTTCCTCTATTATGTGGGTTCCTTCAATTATGGTCAAATTGCCTTGTTCATGATTTTCTAAGCATAAGTTTGCTTTGAATTGCCTGATTTAAGAGGAATTTTCATGAACCCGTGTGAACTCTATGATTGCAAAGTTATGAGCATGATGAACTATGTAAAGATGAAGTTTATGAAATCATGTATGTCTCTTATGAAGCTAATGATGAATTAAGGGTGCTTTGAGATTGAAGCATCAAAGCTTACGATATGTTAATGTTGTTGTTGAGTTATTAAAGGAAATTCTCATATATTACTCCACCCATGAATGTGAAAGGTTTTCTCACATGTAATGATTCATAACTTGTTGAAAGGCTTCCTCAACTAAATTTGAATCAATGATTAAGGAGCTACTCTAAGAAGGGACAAGAGGCGATCACCCATGTTCCCTAATGTAGACAAGAGGTGACTACCCATGTCTACTTATGATAATTGAACTATGACTAACCCGTGGGAATTATGCTTAGCACCGAGTGGACAAGTGACGATTACTCATGTCCCATAAAATATGTGCCACCATATGATGATGGTCTATGATAGACACTAGCTAGTGGATCCACGTAAGCTATATCTTAAGTAAAGGGCCCTAACTTGGCAAGTAGGATGGCCCTATCAGTGTGGGGTTAGACACCAGATTCCATGTTGTTAGCTCACATGGTCTTATATGTCGGTTAAGGCTACTCCTCACAATAAAGAACTTAAGTGCTTTTATGATGTTTCTCAAGTAAAGTAAAGATGTTTAGCTTGCTTTGACCATGGTTTATGACTTACGTTTCTAACCTCTTTCATGTTTTAGCTTGGTCATTGCATGTCATGAAAATGTCCCATTTTAGCATATTTTAAATGATTTTGTGCATTGCTATCATACTTGGTTCTTGATTGTACTAACGCATACTCTTGCCTACATTGACTTGTTAATGTAGGGCTTGGCGATTTTCCATCTATTTTTGGCTAGAGCTTAGTAGAAGGATTATTGAAGACTTGGTGAGTCCTCATCTATTCGAGGACATAGCCTAGTTGTTCTTACTTTTATGTTCTTCTTTTTTACATTGTATTGGGTTACGTCCCAAACTTTATTTCTCATTCTTATGTTAGATTGGCTTTGAGACATTTGATGTAGACTTCCGATATTTTCTTAAAAGCTTTGATATGACACTGTCTTTTGAACTTTTGAATCTTTATGATCTTGTATGTATGTATGCTAAGTGGCTTGTATGAGGCCTTTCGGGGTCTTGTATGCCATGTCACATCTAGGAGTACCTTGGGTCGTGACAAGTTAGATGATGAGAAATTGTGTGTCATTCGAGACAAAGTGTTGAGAGGGGAAGCCAAGGAGGCTGTCCTTGAGTCTGATGGTGTCTTGATGATTGGAGCAGGATTTATGTGCCAAAATCGGGCGAGTTGATTAGATTGATTCTTGAGGAGGCCCATTATTCTAGATATTCTATTCATCCGGGAGCGGCGAAGATGTATCATAACTTGAGTTGGCATTATTTATGGTGTGGCATGAAGAGGGATATTGCAGACTTTGTTTCTAGGTGCTTGCCTTGTCAACAGGACATGTGTGAGAACCAACGGCCTCGAGGTTTATCTCAAAGGATGCCTATTCCTACTTGGAAGTGGGAACGGATAGCTATGGACTTTGTTGTGGGACTACCTTTTATCGTGGGTGGTTATGACTCCATTTGGGTGGTTATTGATAGGTTGACCAAGTCTGCCTACTTCATTCCGATTTGGGTGAAGTATGCGACAGAGAAGTTAGTCGTGCTTTATATTAGTCAGATTGTGCGACTACATGGAGTTTTAGTTTCCATTGTCTCTGATCGAGGTTCCTTGTTCACTTTCCATTTCTATAAGGCATTGTCGCATAGCTTGGGTCATTGGTTAGATATGAGTACAACTTTTCACCCTAAGACAAATGGTCAGTCTGAGCGGACGATTCAAGTGTTGGAGGATATGCTCCGTGCTTGTGTGATCGATTTTGCTGCTAGATGGGATCGGCATTTGCCTTTAGCAGAGTTTGCCTACAACAACAGTTACCATTCCTATATTCAGATGGTCCAATTTGAAGCGTTATATGGAAGATGGTGTAGATCTCTTATTGGTTGGTTTGATTCAACTCAGATGGACTCTTTGGATACATACCTGCTTAGAGATTCTATGGAGTAGGTACGCATGATTCATGATACAATGTTGACAGCCTAAAGTCGAAAGAAGAGTTATGTAGATCGGAGAGTCTCAGCCCTTGTGCTCATGGAGGGTAATCAAGTTTGGCTTCAAGTGTCACCCATGAAAGGTGTGATGAGGTTCGGCAAGAAGGGCAAGCTTAGCCCTAGATTCATTGGACCTTTTGAGATTTTGAACCGAGTGGGAGAGGTGGCCTAGAAGTTGGCCTTTCCACCTAGCTTGTCAGTTGTTTATCTGGTGTTTCATGTCTCCTTGCTTCAAAAGTACGTGTCGGATAAGTCCCATGTACTTTCCTTTAATTCAATCGAGTTGGGTCTAGATTTATCTTTTGAGGAGGAGCCTATAGCCATCTTGGAAAGGCAGGTCTGAAATCTTAGGACCAAAGAGATTGCTTCAGTGAATGTGCAGTAGAAGCACTATTAAGTTGGTTAGGTGACTTGGGAGACATATTCAGATATGCACGCCAGTTATCCTCACCTCTTCGAGGCTCCAAGTACTTTCTTTTTCCTTACGTTTGAGGATGAACTTGGTTTTTAGTGGTGGATAATGTAATGACCCGGTTGGTCATTTTTGGTATTTCTGTGAAATTTACCATTTTGCCCTTCCAATATTAACCCCGAGTTGTTTCTTGATTGAGTTTTGGAAGTTGGTTCTAAACCTTGAGAGTTTGTGTAAGTTTTGAGTTTGAAAGGCTTAAGTTGCTTAAAAGTGGTTTTCGGAGTCTTTTGGAGTTTCGAGTATCAAAATGGGATTCCGTTAGTTCTAAAATGTGGAAATTATTCTATGAGAGTTTTCAGTTTCAGATTCGGAATCTTTTTGAGGATTTGAGGTCCTTAGTTGTGAAATTTTGGAAATTTAGCCTTTGTGTTGACTTTGGTCAACATTCGGAGTTCAGGTGCTCGGATTGGAATTCTGAGAGTTTCATTGGATTTGAGGGATGATTTTAGGCGTAGGAGTGGTCTTGGTTGATAATTGGGAGGTCCCTAGCTTGTTTTAGACTTGTTAGGTGTTGAGTTAGTTTCTTAGGGTTTCCACGGATGTCAAGTCAAGGAGATCTCAAATTCGTGTTTTGATCATTCCATTCAGTCTGAAATGTCGAGTATAATCGATTTGCATATCTAGCTTGTTGTACAGGGTTTTGAATGAATCCTGAGGGTCAATTTGATGTTTTGGACTTGGCTGTATTTTCTGGTGTTGTAGGCCTCGCTTTTGCGAAGGTCCTGTCGCTTAAGCGAAGGGCCTATCGCTTAAGCAACCTTAACAAAAGCGAAAGAGGCTTCACTTTTGCGAGAGCTGAGATTTTAGTGGGGTTCTCTTTTGCAAACCCTGGACCTCTTTTGCAACATCAGAGGGGATTTTGACCTGTAAATTTTGGGGTTTAAGACCCATTTTCCATTTTTGAGTTTGGGAAACCCTTAGAGGCGATTTGTGAAACATTTTCTTGTGCTAAATCTTTTGGATATTCTTTTATGATCCTAAAACTCCTTTTCCCTTTGATTATTTATGGATTCTAACATCATAAATTGGGATTTGATTTGAAAACTGGCAAGGTCTTGCAAGAACTTGAGTTTCAATCTAAAATGGTGATTTTGAAGTGATTTTGATTACTTTTTCGAAATGGTTTTCACTAATGAGTTCCTAAATCCTTAAATATCATTGTGAAGTATTGATTTCCAGAATCAAACCTTCTTTTTGAAGTTTGGTTTTGAGATGATTGACCCATTTATCTAAATAATTGATGTCGGTATTGTTGTTTCCAAAGAGTGATTGAGAATACTTGATTGTTATAGATTTTGTAGCTTTGGAAGTGAGTCGAAAAGGAGAAACTCAAGCTTTACATTCATTGATTGATTGCTTTAAGGCAAGTAATCTCTTAATCTTTGCAATTTAGTAGAATTGTTTACTTCTCTTCATTGTATATGTGTTGGGGAGAAATCAGGAATGAGATGAAGGGTTTATTTGCTCCACTTGATTAATTTTAACCAACAAAAAGGAAAAAATGAAAAGGCTTCTTGATAATAATGATAAATTGTGAATTACCTTGTTCTGGCCCCTATTTGATTGATTGGTGAATTGCTTGAATTGATGAAAGTGGACTTGAATGATATGAATTGTTGTCTCTCCATGTGGTGTGATATTGCTTGTGTGCATTGATTGTTGAACACCGTGATGAGACACTTGATAAAAGCCGAAGGAAAATGATTTCGGCTAGTGATATAAATGCCGAAGAAAATGGTCCCGGCAAGTGATATTTTGTGATAAAAGCTAAAGAAAAATGATTCCAGCTAGAGGTATAAATACCGAAGGAAAATGGTTTCAGTAAGTGATAATTTTTGATAAAAGGCGAAGGGAAATGGTTACGTGTAGTCATACAAATGCTGAAGGAAAATGGTTTCGACAAGTGATTAATGTGAAAGTCGAAGGGAAATGGTTCCGGCTAGTGACATTGTGCCGAAGGGAAATGGTTCCGACAAATGCTGACCTTTGTGATCAACCTACTTGATGCGCATATTCGACTTATTTGATGCATATGATTTAGCTAATTGGTGTATTTGATTGGTTTATTTGATAAATGAGTTGAACATGTTGCTATTTTGTAATTGAAATGCTTTGTACTTGAGAGTAAGTGATTTGATACTTGTCGGTTGTTGAAATGTGACTTTGGTTTATGATCTTTGAGCCTTGAGAATTGTGTATTGTAGAATTGTTAGGTTAGACTGATTTCTATGCAGGTTGTAGTTTGTTGAGGTTCGGTTGGGATGGAAAGGAGTATTCGATTCTAGCTAGGTTGCCTAGTTTATTAGGTCACTTGCTAGGTACCATGTGTGTGGTACTCACTTCTTGCTTCTACACTTGTGTAGGTTCCGAGCTGGGACCCATTTGATCTTGTTCTTCTTCTTCTTCTGACTTCGAGGCCCGTGGAAGGACTTGAGAGGTAGCTGCTTGTCATCTCTGCGGGCTCTCTTTTTATTTTCTTATGCTTTTTTCTATTTGAGAAGCAAAAAAATTTGAGAGTTGTAATTATCTTTCGAACTCTGTATTTACTTTAGTGGCTTGCACACATGACAATCACATTTTGGGGTGTTGTTTAGAAAGAATAAGTTTTTCGCCTTTGTCTTGTTCTAGCTTTATCTTTCCACATTTCTTTCATTTTAGTTGGGTTGAGGCTGACTTGCCTTGGTGGGAATAGTAAAGTGCCATCACGTCCATTTTTGGGTCATGAAATAATTTTCCATACCGAATACATTGAAGAAGCAGAAAGAAAGGCATTTTTTTAACCTGTAAAAGGTTATCATATTATTATGTTTTTCCTTCCTAGCAGAATGGATTCCCATGTTTAATTGGCAATCTTGTTTTTGCAATTGAATACAAGAAGTGGTACAAGCATGAGATATATGGTGTACTTGTTTTATTTAACTAATAAGTCTTTTTATGATTTAAGAAAACAGTTTCTCAATAAAATTCAAATGTGTTATAAATTGGGTGGGTGATTGTCACATTGTATCCTCTATCAAAAACATCCACTTATTTTTCTTCTTTGTGCATGTTCTTGTGTCAACAATTATTTTCAATGAAAATGCTAATGTTACACAAATAAAAAGTGGGATTCGGCTATATGAATCATGATGTCGCTCTGTTTAAGCACCTCAGTGATCACTTGTAGACAAGAAAATGAAAAGTGTTCTCTTCTATGATGGAAAAAATATATATAAAGCGGCTTTTAAATTTTCAGAAAATTATAGGAGAATTATAAAATCTAGAAACACAATTGAAACGAAACAAAGACTTGAAAGGAAGCCTAGATAATATATCAGATATGATATCTGAGGGTATTTCTTAATTAATTTGGCTAATAATTCTAAAAAGTTTTAGATATTTTCGAGAGATTTTAGAAATCCAAATATAGAACAACACTTTTCCTTTTCAATAGTCTTTCCGAAAAAATATATGAGAATATTCGTAAAACAATTATTTCTTTAAAAGTTTATCTTTTACTAACCTTGTTAAACTTGATCATTGATTTTGTGATCCATTACAAATTCTTTTACTTTCTCTCTAGTCTCCAAAATTTTTATTATTATTATTATTATTACTATCATCATCATCATCATCATTATACGGATTTGAAAATCACTTACAACAATCAACTTAGTTTTAGAAAAGGGAAAAGGCTCTAAAATCCGATATGTTAAAAGTTTGGCTTACCCATGCTACTACCGTTGCAAAAATGAACATTCTTGCTATTATTTTTTAGCAATCTGATTTGATGGTTTTGCAAAACCATTTTGTAGATAAGTCCAATGTCACCCTTTGGCTTCTTAATTTTTTGAACCCATTTAGTCAAAATACTGGCTCCAACCCAGATTGTAGGTACTCATTTTCCGTGGCAAAACAAGCCAGGCCAACCCCAGATGACCTTATAAATTAGAGACTTGTTCATTGATAGAAAGCAAAGAGAAAAAAATGGAGTGAAGGTTGTTGAAGAAGAGTAAGAAGCTAATTAATAACTACACTATCATTCAATTTCATCAAAAGAAAACTCAAAAATCGATCTTTAGAAGTATATATACTGAATATCTTTACTTTTGTGATATTACACCAAATATGTTGTTGTGTTGGATTTATAAAACTTTTATAAAGCTAAAAAACTTCCACAAATAGACAAATAGGTTTGGATTAATTTCAAGTTTGAAAGAATGGTTTTGCTCCTTCAATACAACTTATCGAATTATCAAGCTTCATTGTATTGCCTTTTTCAAGGAGCTTTAATATATTTCCCTAGATCATTTTCTATTAATACATTTTGAAATACTCGTAATCATGGATATTATGGTTATTTTCTTTTCCCCTGCACCATATATAGCTATCTAGGGGCCAGCCTAAAACCCTTAAAAAATTGCTACTAAAATGGAATCCAAGTGTTTTGATGTTCCTCTCATAATTATGGACCTTCCAAGGACTTTTCCGCAACTCTTTATAACTATTTAACTTTCTATAAAACATAATAATATAGAGTTGAATGTCTAATTGACCACTCAACTTATAGTAATTAATCGCAGAAGTCACTTATCATTGTTTTATACCTTCTAGAAGTCATCTAACTTTGTTTAGATAGTCATTTTAGCTTGAAAAAAATTTCCCAAATTTTGAAGCCCACAATATATGAAATGTTATTAATCCTTTATTCCTATGATACTTAGAACAAAAACTTTGAGGAAGTTGGTACGAAAAAACAGAGTTTAAAGAGTATTGTAAAAATTAGAAACTTAAAACTAGTAAAGAAATAGAATCTGAAACATATTAGAAATAATATACAAAATATTTTTAACAAAGAAGAAAGTCGAGCCCACTGAATGCACGATGTGTTCTTAAGGAAATTATTTACCTCAAGTACCCGAGGTTAATGGAATCTATCAGACAGAACGATCTGACACACTAGTGTATCGGTACCTATACCCACGATATCAGCGAACCACTCAACGACCATAAAGTACACTTTGCATACTAAATTTAGCAGTAGAAGAAGAAGTCCAAAAATTCATTCTCTCGTTATTGAAAAATGAGAAGAAATCCCTCTATGTATAGACAACAATGGGTAGTGTGAACCGGTGCTTATTGTGCCTTATCAGAAAGTGTACAATCCTTCGGAAAAGTCACGACCTTATGAAAAAATCACAGCTTTTCATAAAATTCACAACTCTTCAAAAAAGTCACAACTCTTCATAAAAGTCACAACTCTTCATAAAAGTCATAACTCTTCTTAAAAGGCAAAACTCTTCATTTTCTATTCACACCGTTTAAAACCCAACAATCCCCAACATGAATGGGGAATGACTCTAAGAAAAAAAAATGAACAATTGTATATACTTTACAAAAGAATTAATTGCATCTAGATAAGTAGTTTTCCCTTTGAACTTTTCGTAGTGAACATATATCGGATATACTCAGTCAGTCGATAGATTTGGTATCTTTGAATCGCCGAGCTTTGATGTATACCTATACAACCACATGTTACATAATCAATCCTTAACCATCTATATTTCTCACGGTTGTGTTCGTTTTAGCCATGAACACCTTCTAGTTTCATGAGTGTATAGAGAAGTAGGGTTTTACAATCATCCTCTTTGAAGCGGCTTACACATCACACTCACATAGGTGATTCCTAACTATTTCATCATGTAGCTACACTATTTGTTAAAATCTTCCAAACTTAGAAACTATTAAAAAAACTTTAAGCTTTATTAACTCATTAAAAAGCCTTAATGTTTTATCCTTTTTCCTGAACATTGTCTTCATCACGAGAATGGATTGAGTTATTTGACAATACCGAACCGTCAGTCACAACATTGTTTGATCTCCTTCAACCTAGCTCTTGGGATCTCGAGTCTGATTGGTAGAGTTACCTCCATGATGGCTTTTCCTAAGCCTTAAATCCTTTCCCTTAGATGATATTTTAACCCATCTCTCTAGTTAGGCCTCTTTGTAAGTGGATCTGACATATTATCTGCTGACTTTACATAGTCAATCATGATAAATTCACTAGAGAGTAGTTTTCTAACGGTTTTATGTCTATGTATTATATGATGATACTTTCCGTTCTACATCATGCTCCATGCCCTATTTATTTTATCTTGAAAATTAAAGTATATGCATACTGATGCCAAAGGTTTTGGCCAAAAAAATACCTTTCAAGAAATTTCAGAGCCATTCAACTTATTCACCGGCCGTTTCTAGAGTGACAAACTTAGATTTTATTGTAGAGTGAGCGATACATGTCTTTTTGGATGATTTTCAAGAGAATGTTCCTCCACCGTGAGTAAATACATAGGCATAGTTTTGAGTATGTTTTAAATAGCCCAAAACTCTTTTCATATTGCCATACAATGAGTTTGATTGGGATTACTCATGAATCGACTCAGTTTACTAATAGCACATGTTATATCTGATCATGTACACTTAATGATATACATCATACTTCCCAATACTCTAGCATAATCCAATTGTGAGTCACTTTTGCCTGCATTCTTTTAAAGTGCAAACTCATATTTATTAGAGTCTTGACAATATTGAAATCCCAATATTTTAACTTGTCAAGCACCTTTTCAATGTAATGAGACCGTGACAATGCTAAATATTGTAGAGTTCTAAGGATTCTTATATCTAAGATCACATCAGCAACCCTAAGATCTTCCATAACAAAGTTGCTTTATAGCATATGTTTAGTAACATTTATATCATAAGTGTCTCTACTGATGATCAACATGTCATCAACATTCAAACAAATGATGACCTTGTGATTTGGAGTGTCTTTAATGTAAACACATTTATGTCATTGTTTGGGTGCTTGTTTTAGTCCATAAAGTGACTTAACAAGTTTGCACACTTTGTTTTCTTTAGAACCACAAAACCCTTGTGTTGTTCCATGTAAATTTCTTCCTCCAATTCTTCATTTAAGAAAGTTTTTTTCACATCTATTTGATGGATTTGAAGGTCATATACTGCAACGAGGAAGATTAATCAGCTCCCATGTATGGTTGCTCAAGATTGAATCAATCTCACTATTGACAACCTATTTGTGAAGGATGAGTCTACAAAAGACATAATTTATTTGAATGTATGAGACTCATTCATACGCCTCTGAATATTTTTATTAAGTACATTATCCTTTGGTTGTTTCCAAGGTCGTTTAGACCCTTCACTAAATAACTCAAGTCTGGTTTTGTAGTTCAGAGTCTTAGGTCCTATATTGATCCTTTTGGGGATAAGAACTTGGACTTTGGCTAGACACCCCTACACTTTGAAATATTTTAAGTTGGATTTTCTTTCTTTCCATTCCTCATATGGAATAGATTATGTCCTGAATAGACAAAAAAAAAATTTACTTCCTTTCTGAATAGAAAAAACTTTTTGTTGCTTCCTTTCTCAACAGAAAAAACTTTTTACTGTTCCCTTTTGCTGTAAGGATAGCTTCCCCACATAAGTTTTGTGGTAAACCAGAACTTATAAGTAAGGCATTCAACATTTCCTTCAAAGTTTGATTTTTTCTTTTCGTAATTTTATTAGATTGAGGTGAGTAGGGGCAATAGTTTGATGGATGATTCCATTTTTCAAATATATTTATGCAAAAGGAGATTCATAGTCTCCAGCTTTATTACTTCTAATCATTTTTTCCAACTGATTTTCAACTTATGTTTATATTGTAATGACCCTGAAGGTCAATTTTAGTATTTTTTGTTAAATAACCATTTTACCCCTTCCGAGATTTACCCCGAGTCATGTTTGGCTGATATCAGATGTTGGTTTTGCAAAAATTCTTGTTGGGTTGTGGTTTTTGGAAAAATTTAAATTCTAAAGGCTTAAGTTGTCAAAATGTGATTTTTGAGGTCTTTCGGATTTTCGGGACTCAGATGGGAATTCCGTCAGTTCCATCAGTTTCGAGATGTAGAAATTTGTCAAGGAAAGTTGACGAAATCAGTTTTGGGGCTGTATCGTGGATTTGAGGTCTTAAGTTGGAAAAATCGTAAAATTTTGATCATAGGATTGACTTTGGTCGACATTCGGAGATCGGATGTTCGGATGTGGATTTCGACGACTCCGTTGGATTTGGGGGATGATTTTAGGCCTAGGAATAGCGTTGATTGAATTTTAGAGGTCCCGTGTTTGTTTTGAGATTTTGAAGCTTGAGTTAGTGTTGTTGCGTTTTATTGGGTTCCGAGTCAAGGAAACCTCCAATCCAAATTTTGATGGTTCCACTGAGTTTGGAACATCAAATTTAGTGGGGTTGCTTACCTAGTTTGTGCGCATGGAGTTCTGAAAGAATCCCGAGGGTCCATTTGCTTTTTTTGTGTTTGGCTGATTTTTGCTGTTAACTGGTGCCAATCATTTTGGCCTCTGCATTCGCGGAGGGTTGTTGCCCGCATTCGCGGAGGGTAAGGCTGGTGGCCTCCACGTTCTTGGAGTGGGTCCCGTGTTCACGGAGGGTTGGGTGTTGAACCTCCGCGTTCACGAAGCTTCTGGCGTGTTCGCGGAGGGTTAAGGAGTTGGTCTACGCGTTCGCGCGCTAAGGGAGCTGCGTTCACGGAGAACAAAAATGACCTGAATAGTGTAAATTCGGGAAATGTCCCCTTTTCACCATTTTCATCATTTTGGAACTCTCTTGGGTAATTTTTGAAGAGGCTTTTCTTGTGAATCAGTGTGGGTAATTGATTTTAACCCCTGACTTTGATTACCTATTGATTTAAACATGATTTTGATTTGAAAATTGAGGTTTTTTATATGGAAATTGAGGGTTTTGATTGAACTTCGAGTTTTTGATAAAATTGAGGATTGTGGGCTATTTTTGGCTTCTTTTCCAAATTGGTTTTCACCATTGAGTTCCTATTTCGTTGAGGATCACTTTCATGAATGAAATTTCAGATTCTAGTTCCGTTTTTGAAATCGGAGTTTGGGGTTGTTTAACCTTTTCTTTTCGAATTTCATGTTTTTTGCATTGTTAGCTTCGGATTGTGATTGTGGTTCATATTTTGACTAGATTGTGGTGTTTTCGATTGCTCTTCGAACGAAAAAGCCCCGGTTGTGGATTGAGCGTGTTGTGATTAAGGCAAGTGGACCTTTAAAACTTTATGAACCTCGTTAAATTCCAAATTTCTTCCTTGTATGAGTTGGGGAGTAATGGGATGAAAATTTTGTATGAAATCAATCTAATTTGATCGATGGGGTAATAAAAAGACTTATGTGCTAATGATGTGAACTTTGTGGAATTGTATTGAACTTGTGTGTTGGGTTGTGAATTGGTAAAGTGCTATGAAAGCCTTTATGAAATCGTGATACTGATGAATATGTCTTTTGCCTATTTTGAATTATGGGATTAGACTTTTATATCTTCCTTAGCAATTCATCCTACGTGTGATGAAAGGAGTAGTGAATTGGAGACTAGGCAATTGATCTTGTTGAACATGATGTAATTGATGATGTTGATATATTGTTGATAGTGTGACGTAATATACATTGATATGAATTACGTTATGATTGTGAACACTATCCTTCTCTCATTATTTGTGTGAACATGCTTGTGTGCATTGGTTCTGAAACACTATGATGAGACACTCTGATGATTTATGCCGATGGGAAATGGTTCCGGTGGATATATGGTTCATGTGTGGCCAGTGATAATTTATGCCGATGGGAAATGGTTCTGGCGAGTGATGATTTTTGCCCATGGGAAATGGTGCCGGTGAGTGATGATTATGCCGATGGGAAATGGTTCCGATGGATACATGGTCCTTGTGTGGTCGCCATGGGTTCCGGTCTGAGATTCAACAGATGTGTATCATAGGACAGACATGCATCATGATACTTGGCATTGCGTTGCATATCATTGTCCTTTTCTTGACCTTGTGGCGTTGTGTTCTGTTCTGTGACCCTGCATTTGATGTAATTGATGCCTATGTGTTCTATTGTTGATATTTTTGGACTGTTGTTGATCTATATGCGATATAACTGTGTAGAATAGGTTGGGCTGATTTTTTATGCAGGTTGTAGTTGTAGAGGTTTAGTTGGAAGGAATGGGGTTCGTGAGTTTAGTTAGGTTGACCTTGTTTTATTGGTTGACTTGCTGGGTACCGTGGTTTTGGTATTCACATTTGCTTCTACATCTGTGTAGGTTGTGAGCCCATACCATGATTTGATCTCTCTCTCTTTACCTCCGAGGCTTCCGTGGATACTTGAGAGGTAGTTGTTCATTGTCAGCGACTATTCCAGATCCTTTTCTATACTTTGTTCTATTTGAGACACAAAGAATGTTGAGACTTGTACTTACTCATTGAACTTCTATATTAACGGCTTGTACATGTGACAACCAGTCTTGGTTTGGTTTTGTTTAATTTAATAGACTTCCGCTTGATTATTTTTCTTTTTTATTTCTATTATCTTCCGCTTGTTGGGTTTTAGGCTGACTCATTCTGTTGGGATAGGACAAGTGCCATTACACCCGATTTAGGGTCATGACAAATGGTATCAGAGCTCAGGTTTCATAGCTCTCACGTGTACAAGCCAAGTCTAAGTAGAGTCTCACGGATTTGTACGGAGATGTATGTGCTTATCTTCCAGAGGCTTTGAGGACTGTTAGGAAATTTCTTTCATTTCATCTTCTCTTATCGTGCGTGGTTCTTGTCGCTTGTGCTGAGTGTCGTGTGTTATTTTTTTAGATGCCGAGGACCAGAGCTTCTGTTTCGAGCGACAGAGGGGAGGCAATCCCAGAGGCAGTGGTTGAGGCCCCAGTCAGAGGTCGGGGTAGAGGCCGAGCTGAAGGTCGTGCTCGTGGAGTGGCACGTCGGAGAGGTCGTGCACGAGGAGAGGCACCTGCTAGAGGTCGTGGTAGAGAGGCTTCCCCAGAGCCACAGGCTGAGGTTGGTGAGGACCAGGTTTCTCCAAGGTTCTCAGCGCCGTTCTTTCAAGACACCTTATTAAGGATGCTGGGGGTTATAGAGATCTTTACTCAGGGTGTTATAGGCACGCCATAAGGTTCACAGACTAGGCCCGGGATGCATACACTAGATCAGCATCAAGATTCGATTGTTAAGGATCAGGTGGGTCAGCCACCATTGGTTCCCGCGCTAGCTGTCAGTGCACAGGTTGCTTCAGATGTGGTTCTGACAGAAGAGGACCATCAGTGCTATGAGAGGTTTCAGAAGATGAAACCACCCCAATTTCAGGGTGGTAAGAATGAGGATGCTCATGAGTTTCTGACTTTGTGCCATGAGATGCTTCAGGCACTGAGGATGGTGGATGCGAGGGGTGTCCGTTTTGCTTCTCTCCAGCTTTGTGGGCCAGCCAGGGAGTGGTGGAGGTCTTGTGTGGAGTCCATGCCAATGGGATCCCCTCCGATTGAGTGGGATGCTTTCTCAGGTACTTTTCGGTATCGCTTCATTCCCGTGAGTGTGCATGAGGAGAGCAGGTTGAGGTTTGAGGGTTTTACTCAGGGTGGCATGTCAGTTGTGGAGTACGAGGCACATTTCTATCAGCTGTCTCGCCATGCCACGTCTTTGTTTCCAGAGGAGGTGGATAGGGACCACAGATTTGTGAGGGGTTTGAATTTCTCCATCAGATCTTATGTGTTAAGATCATCCTGTGAGGGTGCTTCCTTCCAGTCCATTGTGAGTATCGTTAGAGAGGTGGAGTTGTTGGTTCGGGAGGAGTATGGGGACTCCAGGAGGGCTCGTTCTAGTCACCAATTTTTCGGTGTCTCATTTGGAGGTAGGGGTTCTCAAAGAGGAGGTACTTCTTTTTAGCGTCAGATTCCGATACATGCTTCCATATCAGCTAACGAGTGTGGACAGGTGTCCCGTGGATGTCACAGTTCTGGCCAGGGTGGCCATGGTACTTTATCTAATTCGTCACAACAGATCATCGTTTCGAGGTCATGTTATACTTGTGGGGATCTGGGTCATTTGATGAGACAATGCCCTCTACAGACTCATTCAGGGCCCAGCGTATTTATTCTGCATCACCAGAGAGAGGTTCAGGACCTTTGGCTAGAGGTTAGGGCAAGGGTCAGACAGCAGGTAGAGGTGGCAGAGCATCGAGTAGTAGAGATGTGGCTCAGCGTGGAAGCAGAGGTGCAGCTCAGACCGGAGGTGGTAGAGTAGCCCAGTGTTATGCTTTTTCAGGGAGACCTGAGGCTGAGTCTTCTGATGCAGTCATAACAGGTATTGTCACAGTCTGCCATCGAGATGCATCTATTTCTCCTATGTGTCTACCTTCTTTGCATCTAAGTTTGGTTTGGTATGTGATTGTATGCTTGTGCCTTTGCATGTTTCTACACCCGTGGGTGAGCCCTTAGTGGTGGATTGAGTGTATCGATCATGTCCTGTTTCTTTGGTTGGGTATGACATTTGGGTAGACTTGATTATTCTGGGAATGGTAGATTTTGATGTGATCTTGGGTATGGATTGCCTTTCTCCCTATCATGCGATTCTTGATTGTCATGCTAAGACTATCACTTTAGCGATGTCTGGTATTCCGACGGTAGAATGGAAAGGGACTAGTGGTTCTTACCCTAGTAAGGTTATCTCCTACATCCGAGCCAGAGGTTAATTGAGAGAGGGTGTTTGTCTTATTTGGCTTTTATTCAGGATACCAGTGTTGAATCACCTCCCGTGGAGTCCATTCATGTGGTTTAGGAGTTTGCTGATGTATTTCCTACTTATCATCCTCCTGATCGGGATATTGATTTTCCTATTGACTTGGAGCCGGGCACCAAACCCATCTCTATTGCTCCATATTATATGGCTCCAGCTGAGTTGAAGGATTAGTTACAGGACTTGTTGATTAAGGGGTTTATTCGCCCTAGTGTGTCATCTTGGGGAGCAGCACCGGTTCTCTTTGTTAAGAAGAAAGATGGCTCTATGAGGATGTGCATTGATTATAGGCAGTTGAACAAGGTAACCGTTAAGAACAAGTATCCTCTTCCTCGCATTGATGATTTGTTTGATCAGCTTCAGGGTGCGACGTTGTTTTCTAAGATTGACTTGAGGTCCGGCTATCACCAAATGAAGATTAGGCCATCGGATATTCCTAATACAACTTTTCAGACTCGTTATGGCCACTATGAGTTCTTAGTGATGTCTTTTGGGCTGACTAACGCTCTTGCGGCATTTATGGAGTTGATGAATGGAGTGTTCCGTCAGTATTTGGATTCCTTCGTGATCGTGTTCATTGATGACATTCTGATATATTCCCGGACCGAGGAGGATCATGTCTGTCACTTGAGATTTGCACTTCAAACTTTGAGGGAGCACAAGTTGTACGCCAAGTTCTCTAAGTGTGAGTTTTAACTCGAGTCTGTGACTGTCTTGGGACACGTGGTGTCCAAGGAGGGAGTTCGGGTTGATCCAGGCAAGATTGAGGCAGTTAAGGGTTGGACGAGACCTACTTCTTCTTCTGAAATTCAAAGTTTCGTGGGGTCAGCAGACTACTATCAGCGGTTTGTGCAGGGTTTCTCCACCATTGCAACACCATTGACTAGATTGACTCATAAGACTGTGGATTTTCATTGGTCCGATGAGTGTGAGGCGAGCTTTCAAAAGCTCAAGACTTTGTTGACTTCAGCTCCTGTGTTGACCTTGCTCGAGGAGGGTGTGAGCTTTACTGTATATTGTGATGCCTCCGGTGTTGGTTTTGGAGGTGTATTGATGCAGAAAGGGAAGGCTTTGCTTATGCTTCTTGACAATTGAAGGCCTATGAGAAGAATTATCCTACTCACGATCTAGAGCTTGCAGCGGTTGTGTTTGTGCTTAAGCTATGGCGGCATTATTTGTATGGGATTCGTTGTGAGCTCTTCACCGATCATCGAAATCTTCAGTGCATCTTTAGTGAGAGGGATTTGAATTTGAGGCAACGTAGATGGCTTGAGTTACTGAAGGACTACGATATGACCATCTTGTATCATCCGGGAAAAGCCAATGTGGTGGCCGATGATTTGAGTAGGAAGGATCCTAGTATGGGGAGTCTTGCCGTGATCAGTGTTGATATGAGGCCCTTGGGTAGGGATGTTCAAAGGTTAGCCAACAACTTTGTTAGGTTGCAGGTTTCTGAGGAGAACAATGGTGTGATTGCATTCATTGAGACCCGTTCTTCCTTGATTAAGTAGATTTGTGAGCATCAGTTTGAGGATGAGAAGTTGTGTCTCATTCGAGACAAGGTGATGAGAGGTGAAGCCAAGGAGGCTGCACTTGACTCTGATGGAGTTTTAAGGATTGGAGGTCGAATTTGTGTGCCCAAGGTGGGCAAGCTTATTAGACTGATTCTAGAGGAGGCCTATTGTTCTAGGTATTCTATCCATCCGGGGACAGCAAAGATGTATCATGATTTCAGTCAGCATTACTGGTGGTGTGGTATGAAGAGGGATATTGCGGACTTCGTATCTAGATGTTTGACCTGTCAACAGGTCAAGTGTGAGCATCAGTGACCTAGAGGTGTATCTTAGAGGATGCCCATTCCTACTTGGAAGTGGGAGAGGATCACCATGGACTTTGTTGTGGGTTTACCTACCACCGTGGGTGGTTATGACTCTATTTAGGTGGTTGTTGATAGGTTGACTAAGTCCACTCATTTCATTTCAGTTCGATTGAAGTATACAACGGAGAAGTTAGCCCGACTCTTCATCATTCAGATTGTTAGGCTTCATGAAGTGCCGATATCTATAGTCTCGGATCGGGGTTCCTTGATCACTTCGCACTTTTGGAGAGCCTTACAGCATGGGTTGGGTACTCAGTTTGATATGACTACAGCATTTCACCCTTAGACAGATGGTCAGTCCGAGCGGACGATTCAGGTGCTTGAGGATATACTTCGTGCTTGTGTGATTGACTTTGGTGCTAGGTTGGTTTTCTCATGCATGTTGAATTCTATTTAAGGAGCTATTCCATACTTTGATCTAAAAAGTGTGGATTGGTATTGATCATTGTCTTTCCTATGCTATATTTGTATTTGATTTTTATCTGTTCCGTTGGAATTTAGACTTAGCACCGAGTGGGCTTTGAGGTGGAGTCTCAAATAGGGTAATCTTTACTAGCAACCTCTAGTCCCAAAATACGTTCCCCTGTAGGATTGTCTTAAATGACCTAGCTAGTGGATCAACTTTAGCAAAAGATGATATGTTCAGAGTCTATCTTGGCAAGTAGATTCCCCTTCTTTTGGTATGCGGGATACATCGAATTCCGTGATATAGCTCTCTTGGTCTTATTTTATTATCTTGTATGATGCATGCTAAGTGACTTCTGTAGGGCCTCTCGGGGTCCCATACACCATGTTACACCTAGGGTATACTTTGGGTCATGACAAACTTGTTATTCAGAGCACAAGGTTTTGAAAGGTCCTAGAATATGTCATAAGCCACGTCGAGTAGAGTCTTATTCATGAGTGTGTAGCACACCACATTTATGAATAAGAGGCTATAAGATGTTTAGGAAACTCCACTTCTTTCATTATTCTAAAGTCGTGTGATAGAGTGTAACTCTACATGTTTTTCTCCTAATCCTTATACGATACTTTTCAGGATATTGCTCCTCGAAGAGCATATGATAGGAGGAATGAGAATGAGAATGTGGAGCAAGAAGCTCCTTAAGAAGCTCCACAAGTTCCGGCCGACCCTTTGGCCGAACAAGTGACTAATGTGGAGTTTCGAACTGCTTTTCAAGTGTTGGCTCAAGCCAATAGAGTGGTTGTGGTCCCCATGAACCCATATGTGAGTACAGCGGCAACTAGAGTGAGGGACTTTACTATAATGAATTCCTTGGAGTTTCATGGTTCCAAGGTTGAGGAAGATCCTCAAAAGTTCATTGATGAGTATACAAGATTTTGATGATAATGGGAGTGACGCCGGTGGAAAAGGCAGCATTGGCCGCTTATCAACTTAAGGGTGTTGCTCAAGTTTGGTTCAACCAATGGAAGGAAGAGAGAGCGGTTGATGCGGGTCCTCTTGATTGGAAAAAGTTTAAGGTTGTTTTCCTTGATAGGTTCTTTCCCATTGAAATGAGGGAGGAAAAGGTACTCAAATTCATTAACCGTCATCAAGGAAATATGAGTGTGAAGGAGTATGCATTGAAATTTAATCAATTAGCTAGGTATGCTTCGACTATGGTTGCCGATCCTAGGGCGAAATTGAGCTAGTTTGTTTCAGAAGCAAATGAAATAGTGGTCAAGGAATGGCATACTGCCATGCTCATCAAGGAAATGGACATTTCTCACTTAATGATTCATGATCAACAAATTGAAGAGGAGAAACTTAAGGAAAGGTCTAGGGAGGCAAAGAGGGAAAAGACCGGTGATGGTGAATTTTCACATTCAAGGTCTGATGGACATGGTCGTTCTAAGTTCTGACAAAGGTTTTTCGGTGAAGGTTCCTCCAATGCTCTAGCTCCTAAGTTCAACAAAGATAGGGTGTCTAACCCTAAACCTTAAGCAGGAAATAGTGGTGGAAATGGATCATTAGCTCCAGCATGCAAAAGGTATGGCAAGAGTCATCCAAAAAAAAGCTTGATGGGCACGGATAATTGTTTTAGTTGTGGAGAAAGTGGTCACCGCTTGAGAGATTGTCCATATAGAATCGACAAAGGAAAAGATGGTAGGCAAGCTCTGCCTAGTGGATCGGGTTGAAGTGCTCTGAATAAAAATCAATTCTATGCACTTCAAACTCGTCATTATCAAGAGGGTTCTCTTGATGTTTTTATCAGTATGTTGAAAGTCTTTCATCTTGATGTTTATGCTTTGCTTGATCACGGTGCTACCTTGTCTTTTGTGATGCCATATGTGTCTATGAGATTTGATGTTTCTCCGGATGTGTTGTTAGACTCTTTTTCTGTCTCTACTCCTATTGGTGAATCTATTGTGGTTAAAAGAGTCTATAGAAGTTGTTTCATCTCTTTATCCTATAGAGTCACTCATGTTAATATTGTAGAGCTTAATATGTTAGATTTCGATGTTATTCTTGGTATGAATTGGTTCCATTCTTGTTATGCTTCTGTTGATTGTAGAACCCGAGTGTTCAAGTTTCAATTTCCAAATGAGCCCGTTCTGGAGTTGATGGGGGGGAAATCCTATGCCTAAGGGTAAGTTTGTTTCTTGTCTTAAAGCTAAAAAATGTTTTTTAAAGGTTGCATGTATCACCTCCTTCGGGTTAGGGATATAGATTTTGAAATCCCTGCTCTTGAGTCGGTCCCTGTTGTAAATAAGTTTTTAGAAGTGTTTCCCGGTGATTTACCAGTGTTCCTCTAGAAAGGGAAATAGTCTTTAGAATTGACCTTCTCCCATATACGCAACCTATCTCTATGTCTCCTTACCATATGGCTGCGACAGAACTTATGGAATTGAAAGAACAATTGAAGGATTTGTTGGATAATGGTTTTATCCAACCGAGTATATCTCAATGGGGTGCTCTAGTTTTGTTTGTTCATAAGAAAAATGGTTCACTTCGTATGTGTATTGACTATCAGAAATTGAACAAGGTTACCAGTAAGAATAAGTATCCTCTTCTAAGGATAGATGATTTGTTTGATAAACTCCAAGATGCGAGTTACTTCTCTAAGATTGACCTCCAGTCGGGCTATCACCAATTGAGGGTGAAGGAAGATGACATAGCGAAGACGGTTATTTGAACTCGGTATGGTTGTTATGAGTTTTTGGTGATGTCGTTTGGTTTGTCCAATGCTCCGGCCACGTTCATGGACTTAATGAATAGAGTGTTTAGACAATACCTTGATATTTTTGTGATTGTATTCATTGATGACATCTTGGTTTACTCAACGAGTGAGGATGAGCATGCCGATTATTTGAGGATTGTATTATATGTCCTCAAGGACCAACAACTATTTACAAAGTTTAGTAAATGCGAGTTTTGGTTGAGATCCGTGGCTTTTTTTGGTCACATTATTTCTGAGAAGGGTATTGAGGTGGATCCTGAGAAGACAGAAGAAGTTAAGAGTTGTGCTAGGCCTCTATCCCCTTCGGATATTCAAAGTTTCTAGGGTTTGGCTGGTTATTATAGAAGGTTTGTGGAAGGGTTTGCTTCGATTGCCTCTCCATTGATGGCATTGACCCAAAAGAAAGTTAAGTTCTTATGGTCAGAAGCGTGTAAGGAGAGTTTCAAAAAATTGAAAGATAGACTTACCTCCGCTCCGGTGTTGACTCTACTGGAAGGGTCCGATGGGTTTGTGGTGTATTGTGATGCTTCAACTATTGGAATAGGGTGTGTTCTTATGCAAAATAGGAAATTTATTGCTTATGCTTTAAGGCAACTTAATATTCATGAAAAGAACTATCCTACCCATGATTTGGAACTAGCGACAGTTGCTTTTGCCTTAAAGATTTGGAGGCATTATTTGAATGGTGTTCATTATGGTGTTTTTTCCGATCACAAAAGTTTACAATATGTGTTCAAGCAAAAGGACCTAAATCTTCACCAAAGGAGGTGTCTTGATTTGCTAAAGAATATGACATGAGTGTCCTCTATCACCCTGGCAAGGCGAAGGTAGTGGCGAATACTCTTAATCGACTATCAATGGGTAGGGTTGCTTATATTGAAGATGATAAGAAGGGAGTTGGTTCGTGATGCTCATAGATTGGCCCGATTGGGTGTTTGGTTGGTTGACTCTAATGAAGGTGGTGTGATTGTTCACAATGGTTCAGAATTGTCTTTTGTGTTGTATGTGAAAGCTAAGCAAGGACTTGATCGTATTTTGGTCGAGTTGAAGCAAGCGGTGCTTAAAAAGTCCATTGAGGCTTTCTTCCAAGGGGCAGATGGTGTGCTTCGGTATCAAGGACGTTTGTGTATTCCCAATGTTGATGATTTGAGGGAGCAAATTTTATTAGAAGCCCATAGTTCTCGATATTCCATTCACTCAGGAGCTACCAAGATGTATCGTGACTTGCGGGAGGCCTATTGGTGGGATGGGATGAAGAAGGATATTCTGAAATTTGTGGCCAAATGTCCTAACTGTCAACAAGTGAAAGTTGAGCACCAAAAGTCGGGAGGTTTGTCCCAAGATATTAGTATACCTACTTAGAAGTGGGAAGATTTGAATATGAACTTTATTGTTGGGTTTCCCCTCACTCGGCAGCAACATGACTCGATTTGGATTATTGTAGATCGTTTAACAAAGTTGGCTCATTTCATTCCAGTCAAGGTTTCTTATTCAGTGGAAGACTATGCCAAGTGGTATTAAGGGAGATGTTTAGGTTGTATGGAGTGCCCCTATCAATTATCTCCGATCATGGTACCCAATTTACCTCTTAATTTTGGAAGTCTTTTCTGAAAGGTCTTGGCACTTGTGTCAAGATTAGTACGGCCTTTCATCCTCAAATTGATTGGTACGCGGAGTTTACCATCAAAACTTTAGAAGATATGTTGAGAGCTTGTGTGATTGACTTCAATGGTAATTGGGATGATCATTTGCCTTTGATTGAGTTTGCTTATAATAATAACTACCATTCAAGCATTGGTATGGTTCAATTTGAGACTCTTTATGGAAGGAGGTGTAGATATCCTATAGGTTTGTTTGAAGTTGGTGAGGTTGCTTTGATAGGTCCTGAATTGGTACATGAGGCTATGGGGAAATTTTAGCTTATTAGAGAAAGGTTAAAAATTGCTCAGAGTCGACAAAAGTCCTATGCCAATGTTAGAATAAGATATTTAGTATTTGATGTTGATGATTGGGTCTACTTGAAAATTTCTCTCATGAAGGGTGTAATGAGATTTGGTATGAAAGGGAAGCTTAGTCCCCATTATGTGGGCCCATATTAGATTTCGAGGCGTATTGGTAAAGTTGCTTATGAACTTGAATTGCCTAATGACTTAGCATCGGTGCATCAATTTTCCATGTCTCCTTGTTGAAGAAATGTATTGGTGATCCGACATTTATTGTACCTTTGGAGAATCTTGGTATAAAGGAGAGCCTTTCTTATGATGAAATTCTGGTTGAGATTTTGGACCGAAAAGTTAAAAAGTTGAGGAATAAGGAAGTTGTATCCATAAAAGTGTTGTGGAGGAATAAAAGGATTGAGGGTGCTACTTGGAAGGCCAAGGCCGATATTATGTCCCATTATTCCCATCTCTATCCCTCCGATCCTACTCTAGTTTGAGGTATTTAATTTCTCGTGGTCCAACTTCATGTCTTAGTCATCCTCATGTTTTCTCATGCATGCATGCTCATGAAAACTTTCTTTCTGAGATTTTGATTTATCTTCATTGATTGCTTCATGATTATGTGCATTGAGCATGATTTGCATATATGCCTTATGAAATGATGTTTTGAATATTTTATAGCTTCGAATCGATGTTTCTCCTTGATTACGTGCATTTTGATGACGTTGCATTCATGTTGGATTGTTAGTTTCTCCCCTACTCTCTTTATGTTGCCTTGAATCCCATTCGAGGACGAATGTTCCAAGGGGGGAGATATTGTAACACCTCAAATTTCAAAAGGAAAAAAGGTTATAGGGATGTTGTCTAGTGGTTCAGGTCTACGAGACCAGTCTACAGTTCATAGAACCTTCTATAGGTTGTAGACCTGTCTCGTAGAAAGGGGGAACTAAATTTTTAAAAATCAAGTTTCAGTATCTTTTCTACGACTGAACAAGATGGTTCGTAAAATGATCTACGAGTCATAGATTGGTCTCGTAGGTAAGTCCTAGACATAGTGAAGTTTTAAGGCCAAAATTGAGTTCTACGGTTAGGGTCTATGAACCATAGGAAGCCCTACGGACTGTAGAAGTGTTCCGTCATAAGTTGGGTAATTTTAAGGTCCAGTACTTTGTCTACGGTTGACCAGTACGGACCGTAGAAAGTTCTACGTTTTGTAGGTCTGACCCATAGATAAATTCTGCAATTAAATTTCAGGGGCTTTTGGGTCTTTTCATAAATTTTTTAACCCTATGCTATGTCGTTTTGGCCTTCATCCTAAGCCCTATATAAAGCTTTTTAAGTCCTAAAACTGCCCACTTAAACCCCATTCTCCTAAATCACCAAAACCTAACCAAATTCAACCTCCCCAAATTCTCTCAAGACTAAGGATAAAGAAGAAGCTAGGTTTAATTCAAGTTCATAAATCCTCCATTCCTTTTGGGCTTTAAGTATCAAGGTATGTGGGTATTCACCCATTGTCTCCTTTCCTCCATGGGGGCACTAAGGTTTCCAATTTCTCAATTAAATTTCAATTGATCAAGTTAGGGTTTCAATTCAATCTTTGTGAGTTTCATCAAATTATGATTTATTATTGTTGAATAGGTATTTTAATGCATGATTTAATGTTCATACATGATATCTAGTTTAAATTATATTGACCCATGCCTAAATTATGATTTTTCAACTATGAACCTATGATGAACCCATGAACCTATGAATTATGAATTATGAATTATGAATTATGAAGATATGCTTGTTTTTATGAAGTTATTGTAAATGATTTGGGGATGCTTTGAAAGGAAAGTATCAATATTATTGTGAAAGGTTTCCTCACATGCTATTATGATCATGATTGTGAAAGGTATTTTTCACATATGGATTCATATTGGTGTAAGGTTTTCTCATCCACGTTGAATTGTGTTTAAGGAGATATTCTATGTTTTGATCTAAAAAGTGTGGATTGGTATTGATCATTGCCTTTCCTATGCTATGTTGGTTATTGAATTTTATCTATTCCGTTGGGATTTAGACTTAGCATCGAGAGGGCTTTGAGGTGGAGGCTCAAATAGGGCAGTCTCTAGTAGCAACCTCTTGTCCAAAACTACGTGCCCCCTAAGGATTCTCTTAAATGACCTAGCTAGTGGATCCACTTTAGAAAAAGATGATATGTACGGAGTCTACCTTGGCAAGTAGATTCCCCTTCTTTCGGTATGACGGATATATCGGATTCCATGATATAGCTCTCATGGTCTTATTGTCGTTTAAAACTAATATCCCACAAAAAATGACTATGTTTCCTCAAATCTTTACTTATGTTTTCTATTTTATATGCATTGACTATATTTCATGATTCACATGTCATTGCTTCTTTAAGTCTTTAAATGTTCAAGGAATGATCATGTCTACATGATTTAAGCCATTCATGCTATCATGCCTATTTTATGCATATTGCTCCATACTTAGTACATTCCATGTACTAATGCATACTTGTGCCTACATTATTTCACTAATGTAGGGTTCAACGTTCCTACCTCTCACTCTCGTGGCTAGGGGATTCTTCTAGATTTTAAGAGTTTGGTGAGTCCTCATGTTCCGTGGATCAAGATATATTTACTTCTTCATGTCTTTCATTAGTTTTCAGACTTGTATGTGATATATGGGTTACGTCCCAATCACTTTCCTTATGTTGTAATAGATGGCTTATTGAGACTTATGTGAGACTTCCACTATGTCAAAACTCTTTTATGATATAATACTATGATTTTGAATTATTTATTCTATTATCATGTATGATTCATGCATGCTAAGTGGCTTGTGTAGGGCCTCTCGGGGTCTCATATGCCATGTTACACCTTGGGTATACTTTGGGTCGTGACAAAGTCATAGTTCAAGTCTAAGACCACTACAACTCTCGGGTAAAAGTTACAGTTCTACTAAGTGGAGGTTCAATGTAGAGCACACATTCATTATGTATAGTTGTAATGACCCTGAAGGTCATTTTTGGTTATTTTTATAAAATGACCATTTTTCCCCTCCCGAGAGTTGCCCCGAGTCATGTTTGAAATATTTTCGAAGTTGTTTTTGTGAAAGTTTGAGTTAAAATGAAAATTTTGAAAATTTTTTATTTTAAAGGCTTAAGTTGCCAAATTGTGATTTTTGAGGTCTTTCGGAGCTTTAGGACTCGGATGGGAATTCCATCGATTCCATCAGTTTCGGAATGTGGATTTCGTCCTAGTGGAGTTGATGGGGTCAGTTTTGGGGCTGTTTCATGGATTTGAGGTCCTAAGTTGAAAATTTGTGGAAATTTGATCTTAGGTTTGATTTTGGTCAACATTCGTAAATTCAATGTTCGGATTTCGATTCCGACAACTCTGTTGGATTCAGGAGATGATTTTAGCCCTAGGGGTGGCCTTGGTTGAATTTTTAGAGGTCCCCGACCTTGTTTTGAGTTGTTGAGGCTTGAGTTAGTTTTGTTGTGTTTTATCGGGTTCCGAGTCAAGGAGACCTCGAATACAAAATCTGATGGTTCTATTGAGTCTGGAACGTCGAATTTAGTGGAGCTGTATATCTGGTTTGTGTGCACGGGGTTTCGAACGAATCCGGATGGTCCATTCAGAGACTTGGGAAATTGCTGAGTTTGCTCCTATATGGTGCCAGCTATTTTGGTCTCCGCGTTCGTGGAAAGTTGTTGCCCACGTTCGCGGAGAAGGGCCAAGTTTGCGGAGGGTTAAAATGTTGTTCTCCGTGTTCACGGAGTATATGAGGGTTGGTCTCCGCATTCGCGGAGTAAGTGGTCCGCGTTCGTGGAGGTCATTTTTGACCTGAACAGTGTAAAGTCGGGGTTTTGGCCATTTTCACCATTTTCATCCTTTTGGAGCTCTCTTGGGCGATTTTTGAAGAGGATTTATTGGGAATCAGTGTGGATAAGTAATTTTAACCCTTGGCCTTGATTACCCAATGCTTTAAACATAATTTTGGATTTGAATTTGGGATTTTTAAGTGTGTTTTTGTTCGTTTTGAAAGAACTCCAAAAATTTGATAAAATGGGAGTGAGGGCTGTTTTGAGCTTCCTTTTCATATGGGTTTTCACCATTGAGTTCCTATGGTATTGAGGATGAGTTCTATGAAAGAAATTACGGATTCTAGTTCTGTTTTCAAAATCGGAGTTTGGGGTTGATTCATCTTTTCCTTCCGAATTTCATGTTTTTGGCATTGATAGACCCAAATTGTGATTGGGTTTTTATATTTGAATAGATTTTGTTACTTTGGATTGCTTACGGAAGGGAAAATCTCCGATTGTTAATTTATTCCGATTCGATTAAGGCAAGTGAACTCTTAAAACCTTGTAAATCTTTTAGAATTTTGACTTCCTTACTTGATTGCGTTGGGGAGTAATGGGATTGAGGTATTGGGTGAGTTCTTGCATGAATCAATCTAATAATAACCGGTGGGGTTAATAAAATAGCTTGTGTGCTATGTGAAAGGCCAATGTGTGATTGGGCCATGGACTTGATATTGTTCAAAGATGTATGTGTTGCCATGATAGTCTTGATGTGATTATGATCCTGTTGAACATGCCTTTTGCTCATTGTTGATTATGGGACTAGACTTGAGACTTTTGCTTATCGATTGACCCTACTTGTGATGAAAGGGGTAGAGAAATAGAGACTAAGCAATTGACATCATTGATGTATTGTGGCTATTGAGATTTGGACTGTTGTTGTTGATATATTGATGATAGTGTGACGTGATTTGCATTGATATGAATTGCGTTGTGATTGTTAACACTATCCTTCTCTCATTATTTGTGTGAACATGCTTGTGTGCATTGGTTCTCAGACACTATGATGAGACTCTTTTATGATATATGGTCCATGTGAGGCCAGTGATGATTTATGCCGATGGGAAATGGGTCCGGCGAGTGATGATTATGCCGAGGTTTCTTCCGGTAGTGTATTATGCCGAGGTTTCTGCCGGCGGTATTTTATGCCGAAGTTTCTACCGGCTGTGTGCGATGCTGAGGTTTCTGCCGGCGATGTGTGAGCTGAGGTCTCTTCCGGCGATATGAGGTACCAAGGTCTTTCTCGGTGGTTACATGGTCCATGTGTGGCCCCCATGTGTATCGGTCTGAGATTCAACGGTTGTGTATCGTAGGATAGACATGCATTCTATACTTGGCATTGCATTGCATTGTATTGTCTGATCCTTGCTTTTGAGATACTATGTTGTACCTTATGATGCTGAGACTTGCTTGTTGATACTGAATTGAGCTTCTTTGTTGAACTGTTGTTGACTTGTATCATTTGAACTGTGACTTTTAAATCTGTTAGGTGGGGCTGAGTTTCTGTGCAGGTTGTAGTTATTGGAGGTTCAGTTGGATGTCAGGGTTTCGTGATTCTTTTAGCTTTGCTTTGTTTTATTTGTTGATTTGCTAAGTACCGTGTTGTTTGGTACTCACCCCTTGCTTCTACACTTGTGTAGGACCAGAGCCAGGATCGTGACCTAGCTTCTGTTCCCTTCTCTGAGGCTCGTTGAGGATACTTGAGAGGTTGTTGTTTGATGCCGGCAACTCCTCTCTCGGCCTTTTTAGTTAAGTCTTGTTCTATTTAAGATATAGACTTTGAGACTTGTACCTTCTTTTCAATTCTGTAATAAAGGCATGTACATGTGACAACCAGTCTTGAGTTTGGTTTAATAGAAGAAGTCTTCCACCTTGTGGTTATTTCTTTCGTTATTTATGTTATTTTCTTCCGCTTGTTGGGTTTCAGGTTGACTAGTCCTGGTGGGATAGGACAAGTGCCATCACACCCGGTTATGGGTCGTGACAAATGATATCAGAGCCACATTTCATCGGTTTCACGTGTATAAGCCAAGTCTAAGTAGAGTCTTGAGGATCTGTACGGAGACGTATGTACTTATCTTCGTGAGGCTATGAAGACTGTTAGGAAACTTCTTTCATTTCATTCTCTCTTATCGTACGTGGTTCTATCGCTTATGGTGAGTGTCATGTGTTGTTTTTGCAGATGCCGAGGACCAGAGCTATAGTTTCGAGTGATGGAGGGGAGGCAGTCCCCGAGGCAGTGGTTGAGGCCCTAGTAAGAGGTCGGGGTAGAGCTCGAGTTGGAGGTCGTGCTCATGGAGTAGCACGTGGTAGAGGCCGTGCTCGAGAAGCGGCACCTGCTAGAGGCCGTGGTCGAGAGGCTTCTTCAGAGCCACAGATTGAGGTTGGCCAGGGTCAGGCCCCTCCAAGATACTTAGCACCATTCTTTCAGGAGACCCTTCTGAGGATGTTGGGAGTGATGGAAACTTTTACACAAGGTGCTACAGGCACGCCTCAAGGTTCACAGACCAGAGCACCATCAGGGTCTGGTTGTTCGGGATCCGATGGGTCAGCCGCCTTTGGTTCTAGTGTCAATTATTGGTGCACAGGAGGATTCGGATATGGTTTTGACAGTGGAAGATCAGAAGTGCTATGAGAGGTTTCAGAAGATGAGACCACCCCTGTTTCAGGGTGGTAAGAGTGAGGATGCTCATGAGTTTCTGACCTTGTGCCGCGGGATGCTTGGGGCAGTGAGGATGGTGGATGCGAGGGGTGTCCGTTTTGTTGCTCTCCAGCTCCGTGGACCAGCCAGGGAGTGGTGGAGGTCTTGGGTGGAGTCTCTGCCTATGGAGTCTTCTCCGGTTGAGTGGGACACTTTCACCGGTACTTTTCATGATCGTTTCATCCCTTGAAGTGTGCGGGAGGAGAGTAGGCTATGATTTGAGAGTTTGACTCAGGGTAGCATGTCGAGTGCAGAGTATGAGGCACATTTTTGTCAATTGTCTTGTCATGCCGCGTCTGTGATTCCTGATGAGGAGGAGAAGGTCCAAAGGTTTGTGAGGGGTTTGACTTTCTCCATCAGATTGTATGTGTTCGGATCATCCCGTGAGGGTGCTTCCTTCCAGTTCATAGTGAGTATCGCCAGAGAGGCAGAGTTGATTGTTCAAGAGGAGTTTGAAGACTCCAAGAGGGCCCATTCTAGTGGTCAATTTTCTGGTGCCTCATTTGGAGGCAAAAGTTCTCAAAGAGGTGGTGCCTCTTTCCAGCATCAGAGGCCAGTACACGCTTCCATGCCAGTGGATGAGGGGGGACAGGTGTCCCGTGGGTCTCACAGTTCCAGCCAGAGTGGTCATTGTACTTCATCTGGATCATCAAAGTAGATCACTGTTCCAAGGTCTTATTTTACTTGTGGGGATCCGGTCATCTGATGCGACAGTGTCCTCTTTAGACTCATTCAGGGCCCCATCATACTTATTCTGCAGCTCCATAGAGAGATTAAGTGCCTCTAGCTAGAGGTCGGGGCAAGGGTCAGTCAGCTGGTAGGGGTGGTAGAGCTTCAGGTGGTGGAGTTGTGGTTCAGTGTAGAGGTAGAGTTGTGGCTCCGACTGGGGGTGCTAGAGGGGCTTAGTGTTATGCTTTTTCGGGGAGACCCGAGGCTGAGTCTTCTGATGCAGTCATCACAGGTATTGTCCCAGTCTGCCATCGAGATGCTTCTGTGTTATTTGATCCAGGGTCTACTTTCTCCTATGTTTCTGCCTACTTTGCATCTGAGTTTTATTTGGTATGTGATTGTATGCTTGTGCATGTGCATGTTTCTACACCAGCGGGTGAGCCCTTTGTGGTGGATCGTGTGTATCGATCCTGTCCTATTTCTTTGGCTGGGTACGACACTTGGGTAGACTTGATTATTTCGGGGATGGTAGATTTTGATATGATTTTGGAAATGGATTGGCTTTCTCCCTATCATGCGATTATGGATTGTCATGCTAAGACTGTTACTCTAGCGATGCCTGGTGTTCCGAGGGTTGAGTGGAAGGGTACTAGTGGTTCTTACCCTAGTAAGGTGATTTTCTACATCCAATCCCAGAGATTGATTGATAGAGGGTGTTTGTCCTATTTGGCCTTTATTAGAGAAACTAGTGTGGAGCCACCTCCCATGGAGTCCATTCCTGTGGTTCAGAAGTTTGCTGATGTGTTCCTTACTGACCTTCCTAGTGTTCCTACAGACAGGGATATTGATTTAGCTATTGACTTGGAACCAGGCACCCAGCCCATCTCTATTGCTCGGTATCATATGGCTCCGGCTGAGTTGAAGGATCAGTTACAAGACTTGTTGAGAAAGGGGTTTATTTTCCCTAGTGTGTCACCTTTGGGAGCACCAGTTCTCTTTGTTAAGAAGAAAGATTGTTCTATGAGGTTGTGCATTGACTATAGGCAGTTGAACAAGGTAACTGTTAAGAAAAAGTATCCGGCGTTGTTTTCTAAGATTGACTTGAGGTCCAGCTATCACCAGTTGAAGATTAGGCCATCGGATATTCCTAAGACAGCTTTTAGGACTCATTATGGCCACTATGAGTTCTTAGTGATGTCTTATGGGCTGACTAATGCCCCTGCGACATTTATGGAGTTGATGAACGGAGTGTTCCATTCGTACTTGGACTCCTTCGTAATTGTTTTCATTGATGACATTCTGATATATTCCCAGATCGAGGAGGACTACGTCCGTTATCTGAGATTGGTACTTCAGACCTTGAGGGAGCACAAGTTATACGCCAAGTTCTCAAAGTGTGAGTTTTGGCTCGAGTCTGTGGCTTTCTTGGGACACATGGTGTCCAAGGAGGGTGTTCGAGTTGATCCAGCCAAGATTGAGGCAGTGAAGGGTTGGACGGGGCCTACTACTTCTTTTGAGATTCAGAGTTTTTTGGGGCTAGCAGGCTACTATCGGCGGTTTGTTCAGGGTTTCTCCACCATTGCAGCGCCATTGACTAGATTGACTTAGGAGATGGTAGATTTTCATTGGTCCGATGAGTGTGAGGCGAGCTTTTAAAAGCTCAAGGCTTTGTTGACTTCACTCATATATTGACTTTGCCTGAGGAGGGTGTGGGTTTTACCGTATATTGTGACGCCTCCGGAGTTGGTTTTGGAGGTGTGTTTATGCAGAAAGGGAAGGTTATTGCCTATGCTTCTAGATAGTTGAGGGCTCATTGGAAGAACTACCCTAGTCATGACCTAGAGCTTGCAGCAGTGGTGTTTGTACTTAAGTTGTGGAGGCATTACTTGTATGAGGTTCATTATGAGGTCTTCAACGATCATCAGAGGTTTCAGTACATTTTCAGTTAGAGGGATCTGAACTGGAGGTAGCGTAGATGGCTTGAGTTACTGAAGGACTATGATATGACCATTCTGTACCATCCTGGGAAGGCCAATGTGGTGGCCAATGCTTTGAGTAGGAAGGCTCCTGGTATGGGGAGTCTCGCCGCGATCAGTGTTGATATGTGGCCCTTGGCTAGAGTTGTTCAGAGGTTAGCCAACTGTTTTGTCAGGTTGCAGGTTTTTTAGGAGAGTGGTGGATTGACTGCATTAATTGAGACATGTTCTTCCTTAGTTGAGCAATTAGTCAGCACCAGTTTGAGGACGAGAAGTTGAGCCAATAACGGATCGGCGGTAATCCTCCGAAGTTGTATTAGTAAAATACGACAAGATTTATACGAAGAACAAAAGAGATTAATAAAAACTCACAGATTTTTATTTATATGAACATCAACATGAAAGAGCTACAGGCGGAAGCATTAAAACATAGGGAGAGAGAGAGAGGTTTTCAGTATTGGGTACAATAACTGATGCCTTCACTAATGAGAGAGTCCCTTCTTTTATAGAGTAAGAAGATGCTCTTTACATTATTTGACCGTCCATTGTCGGTTGAGTGGGGCTAGCTTTTACTTAAAGTAAAAGTAAAGTATTAGATTCCTTTTTAGGAATAGTAAAGTGTCTCCTTTTGAAAAGTAATTCCGACCTTTGGCCTCTACTTTTCTGAAGAGTCAAGTTGCTATTCATAATCAGGGTCCACATAAGACTGTGCAATTCCTTTTAGGTCGCACATGTCTCCATTACTGCTGCCCGAAGATGCTGCATCACTGACGAGTTGCATGATTTGTGTTTCTGTATAATCTTCAAGATTATCCATAGCTTTTTTAAGCTTAGCTTTGAGTTCTTCTTTTGAAGTCTTGGTTTTACCAGGTCTGACAACTGGAGTATTAACGATGGGTCTTCCAACTGGTTTGGGAGTCCATCCTTTGATCATAACCTCTTTAGCTAAGAAACGGATTTTATCTATTTCTACCTTGGTAAAATTCCAAGAAATAATATAAGAAATTCTTTTCTGAATAAAGAACTTACATAATTTAATATATTCTGGGAGAGTAGAAATCTCCGGATTATTCTGAAACTCACTGAACTTGACGTGGAATTGTTGTGGCAATATCTGCAGATTTCCCCCAAAGATGTTCCACCATTCGTAGAACCATTTAGGAATAATTGATTTAATTACCTGGGGGCAATATTTGACAAACCAAGTATGTCTTGGTCGGAGGTACATGAAATTAAACCAGGCTGATTTGTAATCATGCCAATTGTAAGTTTGTGGCCTATGAGGCATTGTTAATGACACTGGAGTGTGTAAATGATCCGTATACCATTCGAACGGAGACAAGATTCTCTTGATTGTGAATCTGGAGTATCTGATGAAGTCAGGGTTTTGATCATCCCTGTTATGTTCAATCTCGATGGATTCGGTATCTACCAAAATAGCTTCATAAAACTTTCTGGTTTTGTAGGAACAGTCTGTATCAACAAAGTTGCCATCCGTGTAGCAGGGCTTGATAAGGGTACTAACTTCAAAGTTTTCAAATTCTCTATCTAAAGCAAGTAGAGGTAACATTTGGGTTGTTACAAAATCAAATTTTTTCTTCTTTTGGAATAGAAGTTTGAGTAGGAGTGGGAGTAAGTATTTCAGGCTTAACAGCTTGGGCAAAAGACTCAGGGGTCTTCATAGTATAATTGTCTTTGGTTTGGACATTAGAGCTTGAAGCTCCTGGAGTTAAAGGTCTGTTTGGCCTTAATTGTATCAACTTGGTAGGATTGGGAGGAGGAGCAGGCAATTTGGGATAGTCTGCCAACATAGTGAATCTATTGTCAAATACCGGTCTTTGTGGGGTTTTTGCCGGTGTCATTGGAGGTAAGACGAATGGTTTCGTCAGAGGTTTTCCTTCTTTCGAAGGAGTATTAGGCTTGAAAGGCCTCATTCTTTCCCTGTAAAAATTCTCTTGTTAGAAAATCAGGTAAAGAGTTATTTTCTCCTTTTATAAAATCTATTTGAAAATCAAAGCTAGATAATAGAGCTTGCCATCTAGCAAATATTTGTTTTGAAACAAGATTTTTTACATCTTTTTGCAAAATTTCTTTAGCTGATTTACAATCAACTCTTAATAAAAATTCTTTATTAATTAAGTCATCTTGAAATTTTGTGATACATAGCACTATAGACAAGATTTCCTTTTTAACAGTGGAATAATTCTTCTGGGCAGAATTCCAGATACCAGAAGTGAACCTAACTAATTGTTCAGGGGATTCTGAGGATTTTCTTTGTTTAAGAATACCTCCATAACCAATATCTGACGCATCGGTTTCTACGATCATAAAGTCATTAGGATTAGGAATACCTAGACATGGAAGACTTTGAACTAATTTCTTAATGGCTATAACTGCCTGAGTTTGTTCAATTCCCCAAGGAATTGGAGTCTTCTTAAGCCTTTTATATAAAGGTTCACAGGTTTGTCTGACTTTTGGTATGAAATCAGCCACATAGTTTAAGCTTCCCAAAAATCTCTGCAATTGGGTTTTGTCAATAATTTCATCAGGGAATTTGGATGAGAACTCGATGGCTCTACAAATAGGTTTATAACTTCCTTGATAAAGATCATGACCTAAGAATCTAATCTTAGTTTGAAAAAGCTTAATCTTCTTGGCACTGACTACTAGACCATTTATCTTAACAATCTTAAAGAAAGTATTAAGATGCTTGAAATGAGAATCAATATCATCAGAGAAGATAAGCACATCATCAATATAAACAATAGACATGTAGCTATAATTATTGAAAATGTTATTCATAATATTTTGAAATTCAGATGGGGCATTTTTTAACCCAAAAGGCATGACATTCCATTCATATTGTCCAAACGGGACATTGAAAGCAGTTTTATATTTATCTTTATCAGCAATTTGTATTTGCCAAAAACCAGATTTCATATCAAACTTACTATAGACATTAGCCTTATAAGTTCTTTTTAACAAATCTCTTTTATTAGGTATAGGATACCTAATCCATTTTAAAACAGCATTTAAAGGCTTATAATTAATAACAAGTCTAGGTGCTCCTCTTTCTTTTTCAGCACTATTGTTGACATAGAAAGCAGAGCAACTCCAAGGAGATTTAGATACATTAATAATTTTATTTTTTAATAAATTATCAATTTCTATTTTACAATAATCAAGTAATTCATGATTCATTTGAATAGGTCTAGCCTTAGTAGTAATAGCCTGTTCATTAAATCCATCAATGTAAGGTAAATCCACAATATGCTTTTTTCTTTCCCAGAATGCATTTGGAAAATCAGAGCAAATTTCATTTTCGAATTTTTTATGAAGATTGGATATTTTAACTTCCATCTCCGGGGTTTTTAAAATTTGCTCAATTTTTTTTAATTTTTATTTCTTCTTTGAGAAAATTAACATGTTGAGATAAAGAGTTTATTCTAAAAACGGTCTTATCTCTGATAAAATTACTTTCATCTTGGGAAAGAGTTTTGACAAATGGAAAATGTAACTCTTTTCCCAGAATGGAAGTAGTAATACCATTAAGATTAGTAATGAAAGGTTTTATCTGAGAGATAAAAGGAATTCCAAGAATGATGTCTTCATTAATATCTTCAGTGATAATAAAATCATTGGTCAAACAAATATTGTTATTGCAAATATGAGCTTTAGAAAGCTTATAATTAATTTTTAGCAATTCGCCAGTAGCAGAATATAATTTGGAAGTACTTTTCTCTAAGTACTTTGTAGGAACAATACCCTTAACAATGCAATTTCTATCTGCACCACTGTCGAGCAAAGCAATTTTATTAATAACAAAATTCTTACTAACAACAATTTTGATAGGAATATGATGACTCTGGGGTCTAACAGAAGTAATAACGTCGATACCTGGGCTAGAGGTAGTTGCGATATTAGGAGTTGGTTCAGCAGAAAGATCTGTGTTGAAAGGAGGATAATCGAGATTATCCTTTTGTTCTTCATCAGCTTCTTCATTGAAGTCTTGCTTGTCAATCTCCTTTAAGATTTTATCAGCAATGGCATCAGTTTCGACCTTTCCAAGTCTAAACTTAATGTCTCTGATTTCTTCTTTAAGAGTTTTGACTTCTAAATGAAGATCAGATATTGAGGGTTCGGCATTTCTTTCGAACCTGTTCATGATTTGTTTCATGCTGAAGGGTTCAACCATAGGGCGAGCTTTAGGCTTTTCCTTTTGGTTGAGAATGAGGTTCTTGAGTTCTACAAGATATTTTTTTCTCGCTTCTTCATTATCAATATGCTCAATAATGTCAAAGAGAGCTTCTTTGGAGTCGTTACTGAGGACTCTAATTTGAGGAATACTTTCACAGACACAGAAAGCTTCTGTGCAGTTACAATCTCTACCGGATTGGCTAGAATCTGAATCGTAGTCAACGTTGATATTTTCTTCGTCGCTATATTCAGCAGAGTTGTTTGAAGAATCAGACAAAGGTTCTTCGAGGATAGAAAAGAGTTTTTCTTTTGTTTCATCATCAATCTCCAGACTGTTGATTCTCTTTTGTTTGCCAGATCTGCATTCATTAGCTCTATGGCCAGTTTTCCCGCATGTCCAACATACATCCTCTTTGGATTTCTTAACTCCTTTTCGTCCTTTTCTTCTTTTTGAAGATTTCTTATATTCCTTATCAGAAGTTCTTCTAGACTTGCTGCGATGAGTTTTCTTGCTATCTTTGCTTTCCTTTCTAATTTTCCTAGAAGGAGGGGTTAAAGTAACAAATCCGAAGTCTTGGCAGAAACTTCCCAATTCTCTTCTAGACGAAGATTTTTCCTTTTTAAGTTGATGCTTCAACTTAATGTCGGTGCAAAGTTCTAATCCTACAGTGTTTATTACACTAATAAGATCACCATAAGTCATTTGATCATAAGGAATTTTTCCATCATTCCTATCTTGGATTTTGGTTCTTACCTTATCGGCAAAGAGAGGAGGGAGACCGCTAACAAATCTTTCTTTCCAAAAGTCTAAGTTACAGTCTGGTCTAATCATAACCTTTTGCATAAAATTATACTTATACCAGGTGAAATCGTCTAAGGAAGGACAACTAATATTGTTAAGGATTTGGAGACTCCTATCCTGAAACAATTTTGGTTCTCCTATAAAATGTTTGGCAATGTGGTATAGAAGGGTAGCACATGCATCTTCTTTAACCACTTCAGTTGGAACTTCAGTAGTTCCCTCCATCTTAACTACTATCTCAGTAGCATGAGCTTCATAGATAATTTTCTTAGTTTCTTCTGAAACATAATTATCCCACCAATGTTTAATCATACCAGTAAATCCTGCAACAATCATAGAAGCAGCTTCCTTATCAGATGAATTTCTTATTTTATAAGCTGTGATTGCTATTTCCATCTCGTGGAGCTTGTTGTATATTTGATGTTCTGCAAGACCATCTATGTTCCATTCAGTAATACTACTTCCTTCATGAGAAGAAGTGGATAGAAAAGCATTTTCCTCATACTGGAGATCAGGGAAGGAAGGTCTTTTATGATAGTTTTTTCGGTTATGAAATCTATCATTGGAGAGTTTTTGGACAAGATCATCTTTTTCTTTTATGGTAGCAACTTTTTTACCACCAATAACGGATTGCCTAAATTCTTCTGTAGTAGGAATGGAAGAGGCTTTCTTATTTTTTCCTGATATAGAGAAATTGGCAAGTTTTTCATT
>JAGDQO010000880.1:0-19576 GCA_018342035.1 Solanum appendiculatum | reverse complement strand
CCCCGAATAGCTAGGGAAAAAAAGGACGTAGCCAGCTACGAAGACGTTATTATCTTCATTGGCTTTGACCAGTTCTTGAGTCGAGGGTCTATCAGAAACAACTTCTGTACTTTCACAAGATAAGGGTTTATCCACTTCTGAGACTATACTGGATATGTTATTGTTCGTTCTAAACAGTTCTAATTCTGAGTCTAGTATAGGTGAATCAAGGTTAATGGTTTTCAAAATCGGGTCGAAAATGGGATTTTTAGGGTTATTTTGAGGAAAAGAGTAAGGTGAGACTTCAAGAATGAAAGTGGTAACTGAGTAGAAAGGAGGACTAGGATTATTGGGTTTGAAAAGATTGGTAGTAATGGAAGCTTTCGTGGCATTAAAAACTTTAGTATAATTGTGATATTTTGCCATTTGATACATGAGTTTGTGGAGATGTGGCACGTCCAATTCCGTAGCGAGGCGGACTCGGCCGGAGATTTGAGTGTTGAAACTGATTTTTTCGGCCATTGAAAGTATTGTAATCGACTATGATAACAGTTGCGACTATAAGAGAAGTTTTTGAGTATAGTAAAATGAGATGTTCTAGTTTTCATTGACTATTTATTTTAGTGAAAAAATTCAACATCTTTAATAATATCTAGTTAACAAAATAGATCTGGTCCATTAAATGACAATAGAAACATGTGTAAGTTATTTAAGATGAGGTAGTCGATAGGAGCCTAGATATATGAAAGAGGATAAAAAAAAATATCTTTCAGCTATGCAAAATTAAATAAATACTTCCTCTGTCCAACTATAGTTGTCCACTATTAATTTGGCACACCCCTTAAGAAACAATAAATAATAGGGATAATTTTATGTATTATCTTTTGACTTTATTAAATTTAATGCTTTGAGAAATGTGTTAGATAATGAATATTATTTAATAGCAAGGGTAAAATAGATACAAAAGGTAAATTATCTCTTAATTTTCTAAATTGGACAAGTATTGTTGGATAACTATTTTTAGTATAGTGGACAACTATTGTTGGACGGAGAGAGTATGCTATTTGATCTAAAATTGTTATTATCATTAATAGCTTGGTCTAAAAATGCCTTCTTATTATTTAATGAGTCAAATTAATCATTTTCTCAAATAAATATAGTATTTTATTTCTTTTTAGACACATTCTTTTTCTAATGATAATTGTTAATTATTACCGAGTGTTATCATTTTTCTATTTGAAAAAGATAAAAAAAAAGATTTTTTTCTTATTTATTAGTCAAAGTAATATAAAAGAAAAGAAAAAGGAATAGAATTTCTTTAAGAATAATATTTTGTTTAGGAATTAAATGTCTTTAAAAAGAAAAAAATATTTATATGAAAAAAGACATTTTAGATTTATTAGGTAACAGTAGAAGTATTTTTAACTTAATTATTGAAGATAAAAATATTTTTAAATTAAATTATTAATTAAGAATATTTTTATTCAATTTCGTATAGTTTAAAAAATATATTTTTGTTATTTTTTCGATTTTTATAACATATATCACATCAAGAATACCTTTTCGATGACTGAAAATCTTAGTGACTCGTGTTTAGAGATTATTTTTATCGTGATTACTTAACCAAATTATTTTTTCTATTAAAATTTATGTGATTTTTTTTATTTTTAGTAAATTCTAAAATAATGTATTTTTTCGAAATTAAAAATAACTTATTTTTTAAATTTCCTTAATTTATTTAATGTAATGATTTATAATTACATAAATATCTAATTTTTATTTTAAATCATGTTTTAAAAGTTTTTTTCCTTAAATATTATGTCAAATTAAATAGTGTCATATAAATTAGAACGGAGAAAACTGAAAATTCTATTTTTATTAAACACAATGAAAATAAAAATATATTTTTAAAATAATATTCTTTCTATTCCAGTTTATATGATTTACTTCCTTTTTTAGTCCGTCCAAAAAAGAATGACACATTTCTATATTTATTAACAATTTAACTTTAAAATATCCATTTATTTACAATGAATAATTTCTAGCTACATAAATATGTATGACTTATTTTAGACCATAAATTAAAAAATCTTCTTTTTTCCTTAAAATCGTATCAAATCAAACTAATTTATATAAATTGAGAGGGATTGAGTAATTATTAATTGATTCAAACTTGCATGTTTGACTCTAGCTAGCTTTGTCGATTTCAATCTAGTCAACCTTTAGCATACCAAGTAATTGTTGGGTTCGAAAGTAATTAAGGCGTCATGCGGAAGCTTACAATTACAAATCAAGATGGTAATAAATCGGATGACAAAAACTTATACTAAAAACATAATATTATCATATGAAAACTAATATAAAAGAAAAATATTAAAACTGTTGAGAGAATAAATCTCCCCACAAACAAAACTCTTTGATGACTAAAATATGGATACTATTGTATTCTTGGTATAAGAAGAGGAATCTTTAATTTATAGGATTTCAAACTTTTCCTCCAAGGAAGGAGTAACCCTAATATGGAAGAAAATTATATTTTCTTTTCACGAAAAGTTCAAACATTTATTGTAATACTTTGACTTTTCTTTAAGAAAAAATAAAATTTAAAATATGATAAAAAAATCAGGGCAAAACCCTAATAGTAATAACAATATAAATATAAATAATCAAGATAAGTCTCCACAAGCCTTCTGACACTAGTCATTTAGCCAAAAGAGGAAATTAAAACAATAATAGAGTATGTGACAATATATTGTCAATCTTTTTGTCGATATTATGGTGCATTTGGTAAGAAGGAACAAAAAAATAATTTTAAAAAGATATTTTTAGATGAATAAGTGAGGGTTTTTTTTTTTTGTGTTTTTAATATATGAATAAAAAATATTATCTTAAAAATATTTTTATATATTTGATAAGATAAACACTTGTGAAGCTAAGAGAAGAGTGGGGTAATATTGTAGAACCTAAAAATAGGAAACCAATAATTAGGAAGAAAGAGAGTTAAGAATTTATATTATTATCTATGGATTCTTTTATTCTATATACTTTTTCATTTGCTTTTGTTTCGTATAATTGTGATATTTTGTCATTTGACAGATGAGTTTGTGGAGCTGTGGCACGTTTGATTTGAGTGTTGAAACTGATTTTTTTAAGCCATATTTGAAAGTATTTTAAGCTATGAAGACAGTTGCGATTATAAAAAAAAAACGATAAGATGATAGGTTATTATTTTTTCGTTGATTATTGACTTGTCTTTAGCTTTAGCCAGCTTTCATTTAACTCATTACTTCGTCAACTTTTTAATTGATCTAATGAAAGCTTCTAGTACATTGGACAGGTGCATCTTCTCTAGTGAAAAAAAAAAAAAAATGGCAGACCAAACAATAGAAATAATTTTAAAAAGATATTTTTAGATGAATAAGTGAGGGTTTTTTTTGTGTTTTTAATATATGAATAAAAAATATTATCTTAAAAATATTTTTATATATTTGATAAGATAAACACTTATGAAGCTAAGAGAAGAGTGAGGGGTAATATTGTAGAACCTAAAAATAGGAAACCAATAATTAGGAAGAAAGAGAGTTAAGAATTTATATTATTATCTATGGATTCTTTTATTCTATATACTTTTTCATTTGCTTTTGTTTCGTATAATTGTGATATTTTGTTATTTGACAGATGAGTTTGTGGAGCTGTGGCACGTTTGATTTGAATGTTGAAACTGATTTTTTTAAGCCATATTTGAAAGTATTTTAAGCTATGAAGACAGTTGTGATTATAAAAAAAAAACGATAAAATGATAGGTTATTATTTTTTCGTTGATTATTGACTTGTCTTTAGCTTTAGCCAGCTTTCATTTAACTCATTACTTCGTCAACTTTTTAATTGATCTAATGAAAGCTTCTAGTACATTGGACAGGTGCATCTTCTCTAGTGAAAAAAAAAAAAAAAACATGGCAGACCAAACAATAGAAATAATTTTAAAAAGATATTTTTAGATGAATAAGTGAGGGTTTTTTTTGTGTTTTTAATATATGAATAAAAAATATTATCTTAAAAATATTTTTATATATTTGATAAGATAAACACTTATGAAGCTAAGAGAAGAGTGAGGGGTAATATTGTAGAACCTAAAAATAGGAAACCAATAATTAGGAAGAAAGAGAGTTAAGAATTTATATTATTATCTATGGATTCTTTTATTCTATATACTTTTTCATTTGCTTTTGTTTCGTATAATTGTGATATTTTGTTATTTGACAGATGAGTTTGTGGAGCTGTGGCACGTTTGATTTGAATGTTGAAACTGATTTTTTTAAGCCATATTTGAAAGTATTTTAAGCTATGAAGACAGTTGTGATTATAAAAAAAAAACGATAAGATGATAGGTTATTATTTTTTCGTTGATTATTGACTTGTCTTTAGCTTTAGCCAGCTTTCATTTAACTCATTACTTCGTCAACTTTTTAATTGATCTAATGAAAGCTTCTAGTACATTGGACAGGTGCATCTTCTCTAGTGAAAAAAAAAAAAAAAAACATGGCAGACCAAACAATAGAAATAATTTTAAAAAGATATTTTTAGATGAATAAGTGAGGGTTTTTTTTGTGTTTTTAATATATGAATAAAAAATATTATCTTAAAAATATTTTTATATATTTGATAAGATAAACACTTATGAAGCTAAGAGAAGAGTGAGGGGTAATATTGTAGAACCTAAAAATAGGAAACCAATAATTAGGAAGAAAGAGAGTTAAAAATTTATATTATTATCTATGGATTCTTTTATTCTATATACTTTTTCATTTGTTTGTTTCGTATAATTGTGATATTTTGTCATTTGACACATGAGTTTGTGGAGATGTGGCACGTTCGATTTGAGTGTTGAAACTGATTTTTTTAAGCCATATTTGAAAGTATTTTAAGCTATGATGACAGTTGCGATTATAAAAAAAAACGGTAAGATGATATGTTATTATTTTTTTCGTTGATTATTGACTCGTCTTTAGCTTTAGTCAGCTTTCATTTAACTCGTTACTTCGTCAACTTTTTAATTGATCTAATGAAAGCTTCTAGTACATTGGACAGGTGCATCTTCTCTAGTGCAAAAAAAAAAAAAACATGGCAGACCAAATAATAGAAATAATTTGAATTATTTATTAGTCGACAGGAAAAAAGAATTTGTATAAGGGAGATATAACCAATTATAATGTCGAAATAAAATTGACTTTATAATTTTCGATATTTAAGCCAAGTAATAAATAAATGTCGACAAGTGATTTTGCAACATTTATGTGAAGTAAATACGATAATTTATAAATGTACTCGCGATCGTATGTCTAATTTCTTGTATAGTGGACTATTTTCACATCGATAACAATATCGAAGATGGATGAAGTGTACAAATACCCGATTTGAGATCATCATTTATGTCACACTCGTAATGTCTAAACATTAGACATATTCAATGTTCATCACATATAGCTGAAGTTTAGTCATTGTTATTTGAACTTTAGTCAGAAATGTCTGAATTTTAGACATATGTAACTTCAGATACCACATATCTAAAGTAATTTTGAAATTAATAAACGTATCAAAAAAATAAATATAAATTAAATATCAATATCTAAATAAAATACACATGAAACTTAGTCAATTTCTTAACAACTATTATTACTAGTACTATAATAATTGCAACTGGACAAGTATATATATATAGTTGTTATGGAGTACTAAATGGACAATGAAGAGTCTTGGACATATTTGAGACTTATAAAGATCCTACTTTTTTTTATTTTTACTATATAATTCAAAGGAAGTGAGCTAGAAGATTGAATAGCTAACCATGAAAGTGATATTACTTGTACTTTTTTTTTGGACAAATGCATGTATTAAAAAAGAAACTTTATTACATGTGTGTGAGAAGTAAGTTTCATTTCTACCGTCGGATCAAGGGACTATTTTATTATTGGACTTTTAATAAATATTTTTATATATTTAATAAAATTTTAAATATAAATACAAGATTACGTAAAAGTTATTGGGACATTTTAGAATCCTCTTCCACCACCCTAGATCCACCTTATTGGATCCATTACTTTTTGGCTGAGTATAAGTATACAACAACGACACTTTACACTTGCTAGTAAATTCTATTTAGACACTTGAATTATGAGTTGTTTTGATTGAGCAGCTTAATACTAGATAAAATGTTCTTATAGATTAGACAGATTCGTTTCAAAATTCGGAAACACTTCTAGTGCGCTCATATTCTCAAGCGCGCATTATTAAAAATAGTTCGCTCCTTTAACTATACGTGTTAGGCTCAATAAATTGTAAAACATCGGGCTTGTTCCAATGTGATGCCAATGTGTAAAATTAAAGAAGTGAGGCATATTTTATGCTTATCTACATAATGAGCGCTTGAGAACAGGTGCATAAACTTTTTCAAAATATTAGCCAAAAAGTGTTTTATTGAAACACTTTTTCATGTGATCAAGTGCTCAAATGGAATAAGTTATAATTCAAGTATATAAATTTATTGATAAATTTAAGGGGTTATCTATGTATTCAATTTTATTTTTTAATCGGACTACATATATACCCAAAAATAATCTAAAATATATACGTTCATTTTTTTAGGAAGTATTCAGTTAGGTCTTTTCTAAATCGATAAACACTCGATAAATACTATTAGCTCCATCAGTCTCAGTCTCTTTACCAGATAAATAGTTTTGTAAATGAGAGTCGCAGTATAAACCCGAACTGGTTCACAAAAATATATAGCCATGCCCCTCCTCAGGGCCTGCATCTCCACCAACTTCAGTAGCGGAGGATTGTCATTAAAGGTTGGCAATGATTGTAGTAAAAAATATAATTATGAGACTAGAACACATGACCTCAAGGAATTTCCACAATACCTTAACCACTAAACTAAATCTTTAACTTGTGTCAACAGATGTCAATACTTGTGTCTATATATATATATATATATATATATATATATATTTATTAAATCAAAATTTGACCTCTAATACAATGTATTTTTCCCACGAAGGGGTGTCAAGTCATAAGGATGGGTCTGCCCCTGACCACCTTATCACAAACTTTCATAGTGTAGCTTAAAAACTTGATAACCCTATAGTTGTTGTAATTCTGAATGTCATCCTTGTTCTTTTATAATGAAATCATGATAATCCATCTTCATTCTTCGAACATTTTTGTCGTCTTAAAAATGACATTAAACAACTCAATTAATCACACCACCTATCTTGCCTACGGTCTTTCAAATATTTCCCAGGATGCCCGGTTGCACTTCTCTTATGCATCCTACTAATAACACCCTCAACCTTTATACACCTACAACACATTCAAAATCGTGATGCCTCTGTGAGTGCTACAAAGCCCGTAGAATGATGTGTCTGTCTCCCTCTTTCTTCAAGAGTTTATGAAAGTACGGTTGTCATCTCCGTCTAATGAGTGCCTCCTCTATCAATACTTTATCATTCTTGTCCTTGATACACTTAACTTGATCCAAGTCACTTACCCACCTTTCTCTCGCCTAGCCTATACAACTTCTTATCCCCGCTCTTGTCCTCTAATTCAACATACAAGTGTTTCGTAACGACTAACTTCGCCTCCTTCTTAGCCACCTTATACCTTTTCCTATTCATCCGCTTAGTGTAATATACATATTTGTATAAATATATTTTATATGTTATATATCAAACTTGAGGGCATATATATTGGGATCCTTGGACTCAACTAATCTCAACACTGAAAATAGTTTTATATGTAAAAGAATCACTAATTTTAAAACAATACTTAATTTTGAATAACTTTAAAAATATAGTGGATTCAATAATAAGCATCAGTACATTCAGATTCTAACATTATTACATAAATATTTCCCAATATATATTAGGAAAAATAATAATTAGTTCCTCTGAAGTTTGACTTGTTCCAAAATGGATTTTTGGTGAAGTTGATTACTTTGTTGCATCTCCATGTAATCCTTGTACTTCATTGGTATATAATTGCTTTCACTTTGTACCAATGGGGAAGCTGGACTTACAATTGCTTCTAGTGATGGTCCATGAGCAACAGCTACTGATATTCTTGGACTTGTATTGTTCACAACTACTTTGTGTATATTGCTCTTGTACTTCCCATTACTAAAAATCTACCAAGCAATAGAAACACACATGTAATTATCAATAAGATGATAGTTCAGATATAGTCAACCAGCTGAGCTACTGAAATTCTCCACAGATAAATCAAAATGTGGAATTTAAAATCTTGAAAACAAGAAACATTACATGTTGCAACCTACAATAGATGAAACATGACTTGATAATGTAAAAATTACTTAGACTGATTGTGTGTATATTACTTAAACTCTATTATAAACAAGGATCAAGTAATATATTGATAGTGTACAAATTCTTTTTTACGAATACCATTTTATGAGGATACATATTTGGAAAAGTTATCTATTATCAACTTATAAATCTCACACACATATAGGAATTGAAAGTTCAGATAGTCAGTCAACTGAGTTACCTCGAGATGATCGCCAGTATTGACCAAGAGAGAGTTAGGAAGTGCATTGACATGAATCCATTTGCCTTGATGTTGAACTTGTAATCCTCCAACTTGGTTTTGAATAATTAGAGTTAAAAGGCCATGATCTGAATGGGGTGGCATTCCAAGTGCTAGTTCTGGCTGAGGACAACATGGGTAATAATTTGCAATAAAAATTTGAAATCCTGACTTCATCTCTAGAGTTTTTTCCAAATAATATTCTTCAAGTCCTAAACCTTGTGCTATTCCTCCAAGTAATACTTTTGTTACTTGACGACTCTTCTCACAATACTCCCACATAATATCACTATAAAAATAGAGAAATAAAATAAAAATGATGGTTACATGTAAATATAGTCAACAAACTGAGCTACTAAGATTCCTGATATACCTATATCCGTCAGGTTTGCTAGGAGAGTGGAACTTTGGATGCACAAAAACCTTAAGATAGTCCCTCCAAAAGAAGGCTTTCTCCTTAGAGGTATTGAAGCTTGTCCCACACCTTATAGGGTCCAACACATGCTTCCCTTCAAATTGTTTCTTCTCTTCCTCACTTAAATTGAAAAATCCTTGAGTACCATCAATCACTTCCTTCATCAAATTTTCTGGTATCCCATGGTTCACCACCTACACCAATAGTACTCATATTAAACATGTCGTAATTCAAGTGTCTAAATGAAAGATACTGAAAGTTTAAGAGATTGTCGATGTATTCTGTCTAGAAATATTTTGAGCTACAACAACATAACCAACGTACTAGTGGGTATGGGGAGGCTAGTGTATACGCAACTTTACTCCTATCTTGTGAAGTAGAGAGACAGTTTCTAATAGACTCTAGGTTCAAGTCAAGCATAATTACAAAATCAGTAAAAAGAAAAAAAAGGAGATAGTAGTGAAGAAATAATATAGAAAATAAATGAGGAAAAGAACAGTAGCAACAACTAATAGTACAATAACATAAGCAAAGAAAAGAACATGTTATAAATAAATCAAAGAATACGATAGAAGGAGATCAATACTCGATCTCCATATCTTTCTATCTAGATTCTAGGGTCATATCCTCAGTAAACGCGACGTATGCCATGTAACAAATAATAATAATATAAAAACATATTATATTCTAGTATACCATGAAAAATCCCCAGTTTTGGCAAGCTTTGTTGAGATAGTTGATAGCTTGAGACCGTTGATGAGGATCAGAGGAGGTGAGTAGGGAAAAATCAACGGTGGGGATGGAGTTTGAATAATCATGTGGCTCAGATGATGGGAAATCAGAGGGATAGATATGAGAGTTAACATAATTAGAAGGGATAGATTTGAGATTTGGTGATTCAGAAAGTGTTTTAACACTAATGGATGATTGAATTATTGGAGTTGCCATAATATAACAACTTTAATTTTAGCTAAAAATGATGGTGTATTGTGTGTGCAATATGGAGATGATTTATAAGAGAACAACAACTTTAGTTGCCAATGGAGATATTTGATTTGCAATTTTCACCTTTTTTTATGACTTGTTATTTTGTGTGCTACTAAACTTGTTCATATATAAGAGAAGTAATGAAAAAACCTCTAAACTTGACGCAAATTATTAGTTTCGTCCACAAACTATTGTTCATATATAAGAGAAGTAATGAAAAAACTATTTTAGCCATGCGCCTTTCAGTCCTATTTTTAACTCCGTTTCCTCTTCCGTTTAAATGTTGCCCTTTTGGTTTCAAACTATTTTTTTATTACCCTTTTGGAATTTTGACTCAATTTTTTTGTCCTTTTGGCTCCGGACTCTGTGTTCAATGTACCTTTCATTAGAAATTTAAAAAATCGACAAAGCTAGATAGAGTCAAACACGCAAGTTCGACTCAATTAATAATTATTATTTAAAAAAATATTTTATTTAATAAAAAAATCGTTTTAAGAGATAATATTTTTCTAATTTATACGATATTATTTAATTTGATATAACATTTAAGATTTTTTTTAAAAAAATTATAATTTAAAATTATTATTAAATATTTATGTAAGTATAAAAATTTGCATTGAACGAAAAGAGAAAATTTAAAAAATAAATTATTTCTAATTACAGAAAAATTATGTTCTTTAATTTTTAAAATTTACTAAAAATAAAAATAAGTTACACATATTAAAATAGCAAAAATAACTATTAGTTAAATAACCACCATAAAAATCAATTCCAAACGCGAGTCTCTAAGATTTTTAGTCATCGAAAGGTACTCTTGATGTGATATATGTTGTAAAAATAAAAATAAATATCAAAAATATCTTTATACGAAATTGAATAAAAGTATTCTTAATTAATAATTTGATTTAAAAATATTTTTATCCTCAATAATTAAGTTTAAAAGCACCCCTATTATTATATAATAAATCTAAAATGTCTTTTTTTATAACAGTATATTTTTCTCTTTTCAAACACATTTATTCCTAAATAAAATATTGCTTTTAAAAGAATTCTATTCTTTTTTCTTTTCTTTTAAATCATTTTAACTAATAAATAAGTAAAAATTAATCTTTTTCTTCTTAATCTCATTTTATCAACAAATAAGATACTTATATGTATCTTTTTAACTAATAAGAACATAGCATGTAACCTCATCATTAGTTTCATTTGATAACAATGAAAAGAAATTCATATAAAATAGAATATATTTGTATGTCTTATCTTTTCCATATTGAAAAATGATAAACATTTGTTAATAAAAAAAATTATTATTAGAAAAAGAATGTGCTTAAAAAGAAATGACATAATAGATTTAATTATTTGAAAAAGGGTATATTTGGCTCATTAAATAATAAAAAGGATATTTTTGAATTAAATTATTAACGAAAATAATATTTTTAGAGTAAATGACATTTTCATCCAATTTCGCCTAGTTCAAAGATATTTTCAAACTTTTTCTATAGTTAGGCTCCTCACCCCATCTCTCTAATTGTTTCAATCCCATCTCAAATAACTTACACGTAGACCTATTGCTATTTAATGGACCATATCTATTTTGTTAACTAGACTAGATATTATTAACTATAGTGACAATATTTTATAAAGATGTTAGAGTTTTTTCACTAGAATAAATGGTCACTGAAAAATAGAACATCTCATTTTACTATATTCAAATGCTTCTCTTATAGTCACAACTATTATCCTAGGCGCTTACAATACTTCCAAATATGACTGAAAAAATCAGTTTCAACACTCAAATCTTTGATAGAGTCCACAGAATTAGACGTGCCACATCTCCACAAACTCATGTATCAAATGGCAAAAATATCACAATTATCATAAAGTTTTTAATGCCACTACTTTTTCAACCTATGTAATACATGAGAAATCATGGTATTATCAATACAAGGGGTTTTAATGTATGCATTTGCATGAGTACAAACAGTAACGGACCCATGATTGTCATTAAGGGGTGTCAGTGGTTGTAGTAAAATATATAATAATGAGGCTAGTAGTAGGGCTAGAACATACAACCTCAAGGAATTTTCCCAACAACTTAACCACTATACTAAACTTTTAACTTGTGTCAAGAGGTGTCAATACTCGTATATATATTTTGTTAAACCAAAATTTGACCTCTATATACAATGTAATTTTCTGACGAAGGGGGTGTTGCTTGACACCCCTTACCCAAGGGTGGGTCCGCCCTTGTATTCATGTATTTACTTCTGTATATGCTATACAACGTTTGGTAACTAGTTAGAAAATTAGTTTTCCATATATAAAATTAATACGACGTTTGATTTGGTATTTATAAATATACATTAGTAATTCACGCATAACTAATAAACCACATGTATAAGTTATGAGGAAATCAGTGTATTTTGTTATGTGGTATAGAAGATGGAATAACTAATACTCGTATAAGTAATACACACGTAACTAATAATGCATTACTAATACTTGCGTTACTAATATCAATTTTGAGGTCTTTTCGACAGACTTACCATGTATCCCCCCTGACTGCAACATTGATTATGGTACTTATCTAGAGTCGAGCACTCATCCCTTTTTCGTAACATCCTATAGGATGACACTGATAGAGTTGAAGGAATTGAAGGAGCAATTGCAGGATATGTTGAGTAAGGCGTTCATTAGATCAATTGTAGGAAATCATTTTTTGCACAATTAAACCAATTTCAAATAGCTATTTAACAATTGGCCGAGATTTAAAAAAAATTAAGACTAAAATTGTGTCTTAAATTTATTAATCAAGCTTCTTGGTATTAAACAAAAGAACAGTTACAAATAGACTAATTATATAATAATATATAATAGATTTTTTCTGCTAATATTAAGAAAGTGTATTTTGGTGATTCAAGGAATAGAAATAAGTATGTGACTCCACAACTTCGTACACATCAATGATTAAGGTTTTAGACAAACATAGAGTATTGAAAACCTAATTCATGTCCTTTTCACATTACATTCTTCCTTACCCCCCAAAAATTTGTATATTAAAAAATAAAGATCTAATTGTGAAGAACGACACAATTTTATAAAGACATAACCAAGAGAAAATAATGTAAAAAGATTTACAGTAATAAATACTCCTTATCACATACAATAATAATTCATGAAAGAAGAGGTGTTAACTCACCCAAATATGAATAAAACTATACAAACAAGACACTCTTTTTCTGCCATAGAAGAGTTTACCACGTTTTCTCTATTGTATTCCTATTTGGGTGTGTTAACATTTCTTTTTTTATGGTTTATTGTATATGATAAAGAGTATTAATTTGTGTAAACCTCCTTGCATTATTTTCTCTTGATCTTTATAGAGTTGTGTTGTTCTTTAATTAGATCTTAGTTTCTGAATATATACAATTTTTTGGGAGAAAGGGAAGGATAGAATGCGAAGTGAAAAAGATATGAGCTAGGTTTCCTAGACTCTAAATTTTTCTAAAAATTTAATTATGTGTGTGAGGCAGTAAAGTCCTATACTTATTTCTACTCCCAAATAACCAAAATTCCATTTTCCAAGTTTAGGGCTCAAACCCCCAATTTTTCAATCAAATTATTCCATCGATAGAAACGTTAAATAATCATGAAAATATCATTTCAAAGGTTACCTTTACGAAAATGAGAAGAACGACAAAGAAAATCACCAAATTCCGGAAAGCATTAGAGAAAGGAATGCAAGCATTACAAGTTTTCTACTTCACTTTTTGTGGAAAGATCTTTGGGTCATCACTTAATTTATAGTTGGTGAAAAAACATGAATTTAATGTTTAAGATATTTACGCAATCAATTTTTTTTTTATAAGATATAAGCAGGTAATTTTTTGTAGAATATTCTTAATTAATAAAAAGGGTAACGGACTTGCTATTAAATGTTAAATTAGACGAATTGATCGAGATGATGGTGTCCGGATCGCTGAATGACTTTGATGAATTAGACCAAATTTTGGGTTTTCAATTCTAACCAATTTTGTATTTAAATGTAGTTAGATCTTTTAAACAAATTTCAAAGTTCGCTTTAAATTGAAATTAATTTTTGCACAATTGAACCAATTTCAAATAGCTATTTAAAAATTGGCCTAGATTTAAATAAAATTAAGACTCAATTATATCTTTAATTAATTAATTAAGCTTCTTGAATTTTAATAAAATAAAATTATAAATAGACTAAATATATAATTACTTGTTTATTATAGAACAATATATAATTACTTGTTTGTTATAGAATAATATTATAAGTAGTTAAAATCAAATCGTTTTTATTGTTCTCTATTTGCTCAACTACGTATTGTAGTTGATTAAAGGGCCCTCAATTAAGGTGCCATTATATCTTGCTTTACTTATATTGTGAGATTAGATATTAGTTGAATAACATCATTTCAAAGTCATTTAGAGATTAACGACTTACATATCAAAGTGGATTTAGAGATAATGAAACTTTGATATGATCTCGTGAATAGCACAAGAAGTCATCTTATTCCTCTAGTCAAACGAAGAGAAAAAGAGAAATGGGCCCATAAGCCCAAGTCCATCTTTTGCATTTCAGTGTTTATATTTGTATCTTCTTTCCATTTTACTTGCTTTCTTTATTTAGTTTAAATGAATCCTCAAATTAGAGTGCAAATACATAGTTGCTAAATTTGTTTAATTCTGTGTTAAGTTAATAAATTGTCAGTCCTGATGTTTGCCAAGGATTTTATTTATATATCAAGGTTCGTTTATGGACGTACAAAAAAGAACTAATTTAAATGAAGTAATTCCACAAACATCTCTATTGATAGCATATGCTATAGAAGAAGGAGATGCTTTAGAAACACAAGGATTGTTACTATCCATATTTAGTTTCATAAATTTTTCTTCTGTGTTCTCATGATAATTAAGTGTCAAATAAATATTATTTCAAAACAAACTTTTTTCTAAAATTTTATGTTTTAATCAAGTTACATTTTTTAAGCCAGAAATAATTAAATTCATCGGTAACTGTAATTATTGATTTTTCAAGATGCCTAACACCCCTTCCTCGAGAACTTATTTGAATCTTACCATTTATCTGACTTTTAAATTATAGGTTTCTATAAATACCTTTTTGGTTTTATGATTTCATAAATATTAGGTGGTGACTTTGTATTCATACAAATAGCCAAGTTATTGGTACACTTTTAATTAAGTTTAAAAATGAATCGAAATAGTATTTTTCGTCAAGGAAAAAGGCATGACAATAAACTCACAGTGCTCATAACGAGTCTTGAACATTATCTTAGAAATATCTAAAGTCCGATCTTCTATTGGTGATATCCTGACCTCAAATTGATCTTGGAGAAAGACTAGGTCACGTTGTAATTAATCAAATAGATCATTAATGTGAAGCAAAAGATATTTATTCTGTACGGTCACCTTGTTAGACTGTCTATATTATCAATACTCATAGGCACTGTATCATTCTTCTTCTTCACAAATAAGATAGAATCACCCTAAGGCGAGACACTCAGTTTTATAAACCCTTTGCTCAACAGATCTTGCATCTATTCTTTCAATTCCTTCAACTCAATAAGTTCATCCTATATAGCAGAATAAAAATGGGTTATACGCCTAATACCAAATCGATATCAAAATTGACATCACAATCCGGAGAAATACGCTACAAATCAGCAATACATCGAGAAATTTACTAACCAAAGGTTGTCAATAGTAGGTGACTCAAAAATATAAATAAGGTTTAGCTAGACAATGTTTATTCAACACATGTTGTACCTTCATAAATGATACACTTTATTCGAGGGAAAATTACATACTCCCCTCCAAAACTATAATAGCCACACATGAAATAGCAAAAGTCATTGTCTTGGCACGATAGTCTAAGTTCACATAACTAGAATACAACCAGTCCATATCAAGGATAACATAACCATATCCAAATAGAAACCAAACAAGCCAAATAAATTTCACATTACAAGCCAAGACTTGTTCAAGGATATACTTCAATGAGAGATCTTGAACCTGGAATGGAAGTTATTTTGCATTCATTAAAACCAGCTTCATGGAAGAGTTTTTCCCATTCCCTCTTAGTTCTTTCTTTGGTAGCAAAACAAACCATCATCGTCAAGTTCATATTATGTTGTGCTCGAACATAGTCAGTGGTGTTCTTTGGATCTTCCAACACAATGTCAATAATGATCAATTTCCCTCCTTTATCTCTACTCGGAATTGACTCTTTGCATTTCTTCAGTAACTTCACACAATCTTCGTCATTCCAGCTATGTAAAATCCACTGTTTAATGATGAAAAAATTTAAGCATATAGGATTTTGAAATTACTAATTGCAAATTCTCATAGAGGAACCAACTCTATGAATGTAATAAAGATATAAAACTTGAAATCATTTAATTTAGCTGTGATATATTTAATTGCAAAATGTGGAGGTTAAGCTTAATGGCCAAAAATTGTAAAGATATTTTGAATGGACTTTCAATTTCACGAAGGGACAAGAAACTTTAAAGTATTAAGTATTGTAATGAGGATGATGTTGCGTAGGAATGGAAAACAAGTCAAAAATGGATTAAACAAAAAATGGATAAATATTCAATCCTCCCATATTTAACACAAATAAAAAATTGGTTAACCGGTGTATAATATGGATATCTAAGGTCAAGTGAAAAAATGAGTTTTAGATCCTCATTTTTGATAATATAAAAATAGATCCATATTATCCACCTAAATATCTATTTTTTCAATGAATAATATTCATAATTGATTCATTTTTAAATGGTCGGTTATTCAACTCATATTTAATGAATCTGATTGGATGATTACTTATTTTCTTTACCATTTTTCCTTCCCTATACACAAAAATAACTTTTGAATGATTTGAATGAATACATCTTTCAGGAATACAACCTGGAATCTTTTTTTTTTTTTTAAAATACATTTAATTACAAGAAAAATTGGAAAAAATATTTATGCACATCTGTTGTTTATATCAAGTCATGTTAGTTAATTATGAAACTATATATTCTTAATAAGATAAAACTACAAATTAAGTTAATCATGATTAAGTATAAAAATTGACAAGATGAGATTGCTCAGGTGGAAACTCCATATTTATAAAAGGTTTGGTTTCTAAACACTAGTTTGAGCAAGTTTTCATTTCTAAAGAAGTATGCTTTGTACCTTGAGTAAGATTGCATTAGCATTAGGAATCTTTTCAAACATGTCTCCTCCAACAAACTCCACATTTTCATTGCTCTTGAGGTCTTCTATAACATGTGGAAGATCAAGTACAATGCACTTTATGACAGGAAAAGCTTTGGCTATGGTGATCGCCACAGTGCCAGTGCCACCTCCAACGTCTACCAATGATGTCAAGCCCTCAAAAATGTGTCTACACTCCGTAATAAGCACATTGACAATCAATCTCGACTCACTAGCCATTGCATCATTGAAAATATCACTTAATTTTGGTTCTTCCGCAAAATAACTCCAGAAAGGTTTTCCATGAGCAGTATGAAATGCGGTGGGAAAATCATTTTTGTACCAATTACCTAACTCAAACCATGCTTTTTGAACGGATGGATCTTGGGTGAGAAGCACGAGTGACCTCAAATTAAAGGGCTCATCTTTCACAAGAAAGCGACTAGAAGGGGTAAGAGAATAGTAATCATCATCGTGTTGTTCTAGTATACCAGAATGAACTAAAAATTGCATTAAATTTGGCAAAAAGGAAATCTTAGAAGGGTCAACTATGAGGGAAAGTTCAGCAGAAAGATCGGAAATATGCATAGGCTTACCATGTTTGTATAGAACATCAGGAATGTCTAGTTGAACTGCACATCTTAACACTGAAGAACTCATAAAGGAGTAAATATGGTTCCAAGTTTGAGCTTGAGCTTGGAGAAGCTCAGAGGCACTCTCACTTGTTGACATTTATTTTGCTTAGAGTTGTTATCTAAAGCCACATATATATACACACAAGAGTAAGGAGTGTTTTTTTTCTTGAGATTTATGTATATATGTATTGGCAATATATGTAAAATGGAAATTCAACATCCACTTATTTCCTATCCATATGTCCTTGCAAGTGATAGTGTACATTTTAGTAGATAATGACATGTTATACAATAATGTCCCTTAGCTTTTTGAGGCCTTATTGCTAAATGATTTTTGTTAAATAAAACATATATACTTGGGTGAAATTAATAGTCGCCACAATTAGGCCCATATGGGGCCTTCTATTAGAAAAATCTACTTAACAACAACATAATACTTAATCAATATAGCATCTAAATTTATTTATCATCAAAGAAATTTGAACCCATTTCTATTCATTTAGTGTCCCAAGATTAAAAAAAAGAAGTCAAAGAATCAACTCGTACAAATTCAAATTTACTTATAGAACTTAAAGCTAGCCTCAATTTCGAAATACCCACAAAGCAAAAAGGAATTAAATTATATTTCTAAAGAAAAAAAAAAATTAAACCAAACACCAAATAAACAAAAATAATACTGAAAAATAACAAACAAAACAAACTGAAAAAAGTCATTGAAGTAGGATTCGAGATGTGAGGTGACAATTAAAATGTGAGTGAATCAAGATTCTACCCGACTTTTATCAAACGAGTAGGAAAAAATAAATAATTATGTTATTTTATTTGAATGTGAGACACGCAACTTCTGAGAACAAAATTGCTGTAAAAGGGGTATATTTATTGAAATTGGAAATGATTTCATAGAATAATAGGATCCCCTATATAAATTAAAGAGGAACTTTATGTATTTTCTCACGAGAAAATGAAAACATTCGCTTGATGCGTTTCATATGTCTTACATTCACTACAAATCTACGATACAACTTCGTCTTACATGACCTCAACTCAAAAACTCTACTAATATATATTGGTGAGATCACATTTTTTTACGCCTTAATAAGGCGTGACCTATGTGAAATGTCTATGACTTGCTTGTTGAGTTCTTTTCACTGTCATTTTCATTGAATTGAAGAACTCGCCTGGGATATTATCCATCTTATGTGATAACATACCTGATTCTTAATTTGGAGATATCTGTAAGCACACCTATTTTTCATATTTTTCAGCATATAATAATAGGGATGATTTTCTTATGAGGAAATTAGTGTATTTTCTTATGTGGTATACTAGATGAAATAACTAATATTCGCATAGGTAATACACACATAACTAATACTTACATTACTGATATCAACTTTTAGGCCTTTTCGACAAACTTACCTAGTATCCCACCAGACTGCGACATCAATTTTGGTATTGATTTAGAGTCGAGCACTCAGCCCTTTGCCACTCCACCTTATAGGATGACATTGATAGAGTTGAAGGAATTGAAGGAGCAATTGAATGATTGAGTAAGTCGTTCATTAGACCAATAACAGGAAATCAATTTTTGCATAGTTGAAGCAATTTCAAATAGCTATTTAATAATATCAACATATCCAATAACAAGAGATCAATTAAATCGATATACATAATTGCATCACCAGAAGGGGTGGAAATATATAAAGGA